>QTSX02006406.1:0-285757 GCA_014839935.2 Entomophthora muscae
ATAACAGGCACCAAGTCCAAGTTTGTATGGACCCCCCAATGTGACCTCTTCTTTAGACGCCTCAAGGAGAAACTCACAACAGCTCTCATCCTACAATACCCCAAGTGTGACAGGAAATACCAAATGAAAACTGACGCCTCAGATGCGTCTATTGGGGGCGTACTATGAATCAAAAATAATGACAGTGACTTCCTGCCCGTAGCTTATTAATTACAAAAGTTGAGAGATGGCAAGTGTTGATACCCTATCCATGACAAAAAACTGTTGGCCATTGTACACTGCCTAGTCAAATGGCGCTGTTACCTAGAACAGCAGGAAGAATTCACAGCATCAACTGATCACAAGTCACTCATCTATTTCAAAACTCAAGCAAATATGTTGTGCCGCCAAGCCCGATGGATGGAGCTATTGGAGAGATTTAATATGCTCATCCAGTACAAACCTGAGGCTGAGCTCGCCATGGCAGACGCCCTGTCCTGCCAGTATGTCTGCGCTTCAAGAGAGAGAATGGGCTCAACCCAGACTGGCCTCTCTTAGTGTTACAAACAAAGGACAAGGGTTTCCCCCCTGGCACCACCAACATAATCAAGGAAACAGTCATCAAGAATGAGCACCTCTTTGCTGACATATATGGGACCCTACACAGAAAGATGACGGACAGCACAACCATTTCCTACATTCCCACACATCAGCAAGTCAACACCATCCTATGCTATCACAGGGACCTGGGACATACCAAGAGCCAAAACCTATATGAGTTCCTTAAACATAAGGACTGGTGGCCAACCTTATACCGCAATGTCCAAGAAGTTCTACACCAATGTAAGGTATGCAAAAAGTTTGCCAAAAGCAAACCCCCGCCAAATTCAGTACTTCTCATCCACACACAACTACCTTTCAAAGTATGGGCTCTTGACATCGTTGGTACCATGCCAGGAAAACACAATGACAAGAAATACACTATTACCTCTATTGACTTTGTGATAAGATGGCCAGCAGCCCAAGCAGTGAAGTCACACACTGGCAATGACGTTTGACAATTTATTGGCAGAGAGATAATCAGCAGGTTTGGAAAGCCAGAACTCCTGATAACTGATGGAGTCAAAGAATTGACCTCTGAAGACACCAATGTATACCTCACCAAAAACGGGGTCAAGCACACTGTGACAATGCCATACCACCCACAGGCCAATGGATGTGTGGAGCAGCTGAATGGTAGCCTTGTGCAAGCTTTAGCCAAGATCACCACCGGGAGACCTGAAGACTGGTATAAGCAGCTACCAACTGCACTACTCATGTGTCAAACCCAAGTGAACAGATCCACCAGAAAAAGCCTGTTTGAACTGGTATACGGCACACAGCCAAATATCATTCAAGCATTGACAGGACCTAAACGGGAAATTCCAAGTGAAGTCCCTCCACACTCAAACCCTCAAGTAATAGAGGCTAACAGTAAGCAAACGGCAAAGAAGAATGAACGTCTGCAAAAGACATTTGTCCCCATCCGCAACAGACATGAAGTTGGGGACAAAGTATGGGTCATGAATGTTGACAAGAGCAAGCTGCAACCCAAGAAAGTGGGGCCAGCAATCATTCTGAAGGTAAACAACAATAACACTTACCTCATGCAAGAGCTTGGAAAACACAAGCAAGACAAGACCCTACACCATGATTGCCTACGACCCTGCAAAGCAAGGCAGAAACAACGAGAGACCGCCCTGTCCGCCACAGAACAGCAACTAGTTCAATACGGCGCCCAGGCTCCTGACAACCTCCCTGACAACCTGCCCCCAGAGGAGGCTGACCTTCAGTTGGGGGGGGGTGTCAAAACCGCAGGCTTGACCTGCCAGCAAGGTTCCAACTAAGCAGGTTTGTGACCCGCAATCCAATTACCCGGTCACTCAAAGCCAGACTAGGAAGTCAACTTGAACTACCAAATCCAACAATATGAACAGATGATGATCCTTCCTGATGAATACCTTGTTTTGGCGCTTGACTCATTATCAGGATCAAGCCCCCCTTCTTCTATCCAGCCGTGTGATCACCAATCATGTTCCTGTTATCCTTGATTCATATGAACTATATAATCACTATCTCACAATAAAGATTATTATATATCTTCTAAATATTTTTCCTTATGTAACTCTGCTAAAATAGCACAGTTATGACAATATTTGCTTTATATTTAAAATTTGCCAAGCACATAATCAAAAAACGTGCTGCCATTAACACACAGGTTTAATCCTTGTATTTTATTTTAAATTACTTTATTATAGTCTGTGGTGGCTATCCCAAACACTCAATACCAAAGTATCAATATATATAAATGTGAGTCTGTCTATCATGTCACCTCAAGTGGGCTCAAGCTGTAAGGGATTTGACTGAATTAATTTTTAGTTAAATTTGATTTTAAAAGTTGATTGTTAAGCCAAAAGCTCAATTTGACTCATCCTTACATTCAGTCTCTTACATGCATCTTTATAAGTACACATTCAATTCAGTGAAGTGTGGTCTAAATTATGTAAAGTAAGAGTATAAGCCACTTGGACTATAATAAATATTTATTTAGTTGTTTAATTTTCAAATTGTGATTCAAAAATTGAAGAGGGACTTATCTGTGTAGCTTATCCAACTTTAGAATGTGTGAATTAAAATTAGAAAGGAAGCAGCAATTGTTTGAGATGCCTTTATATGATTTAATGTTTAAACTCTGCTGATGATTGAATTGACTGATGAAAAGAGAGCTTGATCAGTTTTAAATATATTTAATTGAAAAATATAAATAAATTTTAGTTTAAGTACAGAATAGTTGGCTTGAAAATTTTGAATCTATCTATTCTAAAGTGAAATAATAGAAGATTTCACTTGGATGCATCAGCTGATCCAAGTGGCTGCATATTGTTTCAGAGTAAACTTTGCTTGCCACAACTTCATCCCAAAAGAACATCAGTGGAGTAAAAATACTATGATAAATTATGATTCAATATAATGATTTTCATGAAATTTAGAGGGCGTAGATCAATTTTTCAGATGATTCCGATCACAATATTACCAAACATGATAGCTCTAGATGCTGAGATATATAGTTAAGTGCTGGAATCGGGTTCACGTCATAATCAAAGGCTCAGACTCAAATTGATTCATATAAATTCACTAAGAACACATAAAAAACCAAAAACAACATATCTCTGTGAATACTAAGCGGATCTTAATGTTTGATAGCTTATTTTAAAGCTATAGATCAGCTCTACATTTTGAAGGGATTGAAAAAACAATCATTAATTTTTAAATTATTATTTTAGCTTTACAAACTTAATAGTGATACTACACTTAATAGATTTATTTTTTATTTATACTTGGATATGGAATTTCAATTTTAAATAAATCTAATTGAAATTTACCTTTTAAGAAAGCATTTTAAATAGAACTTTGATTAAACATATGATAAGTAATCCCAGCTTAAAAATGCAATTAATATGTTGAATTGATTTATTAATTTAACTTTATTTATGTCCTTGGACAGGGCAACCACCTAGTATAAATTAATAAGAAAGTCAGATATATCAACTTTGTGATCTAAGCAAAGCAAAGCAGGGAGTGTGATTCTATTGGTTAATCAGTTTATCAAGATGATCTCGCATTGAATCAATATTTTAACAACCGATCCAACAGTAGCAGGGAGGGTGGTTGATAATAAATTTGGCTTTTAAACAAGCTATTTAAATTAAGGCTGAGGTCATAGGACTTAGGGGCAGATGTATCAGAATTTCAATCAGCCTTGTCGATTCGATCAGTTGACGTAGAAGGTTATCAGTTGTTTAATGAAGCGTCAATGCATCAAGTCTGTCCTTTATCTTTGATCTTGATCTCAATCTTTATAATACATCCTTCTGTCTGGTTTACTTTTATCCATAAACTATGAGCTTCAGTATTCTCACCGCCTTAAGAACCTCTCAAATATTGGGTGCTACTAAACAAGGTTAGTCATAAAACTTCTGCCTGCGATTTTTTTTGCCTTTGCTTGGTTCTCATGATCTGAATTAGGTTTCTTTCGTCACAACCTTGTCTCTTCAAAACTTTTGTCTTCTACTAGGTACATTATATGTTTTTATTTTCTCATCTATTTTAGAAATGCCAAAAGCCAAGTAAGCGAACAGCTTGAAAACATCAACAAAGTGAAAAGCATGCGCCCACGCTCTCCCTTTTATATTTACGAGCCTCAACTTACCTCGGTTCTTTCCATCTTTCATCGCGTATCTGGTGTTGGCCTTGGTTTAGGTAACTTTTACGCTCCAGGCCTTATTTCTACCTTTTCTGTTTTTTTAAAAACTCTAATCCTGGGTAATATTGTTTAGTATTTTACGGAGTCGCAATTGCCTTTCCCATCTATGATCTCAAAAGCACCAAAGTAGTCAAATATTTGGAAACAGTTCCAAGCTCCATTAAAATGGCTACTAAGTTTACTCTCGCCTTCCCTTTTATGTTCCATAATCTTAACGGAGTGCGCCATTTGGTAATAATACGTATAAGCTTTCGTTAACTTTTAACTAGATCTGGGATACCGCCTCATCTCTCACTTTGAAGGGAGTTTATTCTTCAGGATACGCCGTCTTGGCTGGCACTGTTGTCTCTTCCCTCGCACTTGCATCTGTTTAATTTAAAGGATATATTCCCGACTTACTTTATTTCCATTGCTTTGCTTGCTTCTTGAAGAATTCTCTATTTAAATTTTTTCCTCATAATGCTTGGTTTTACTCTAGGTTGATAAAGCGAGCTATTACAAAAGTAGACATACAATTTTATTTTTAATTTGCTAATTCTAGATCAACTTTTCACAAGCCTGTTGAGGTTTGTAGCCTTGAACACCCGGATAAAATCGGTATCTACTTCATTTCTGACACCCTTATTTCTAGGAACCAATTTCCGACATTAAAGCACCATTTCTAGTTTTTAAATATAAACTTAACTATAAAAAACCAGAAATGATGTCACAATATCAGAATTCGATTCCTAGAAATAAGGGTGTTGGAGATGAGGTGAGTGCCATAAATCAAGCGTACTAGTTCACATTAAAAGCTTCAGGTTTATCACGCCTTAGTTTAATCTTATACTAAAATGCGCTTTTTAAATGGATGCGGTGAAAGATCGAAGATTATTCACATATCAATGAGGTTGCCTTTCATTCCTAAGTATGAATAAGCTTTTCCTTGTGGATGTTAAATTTATCTTAAAAACTCATTTCCTTGTGAAGCAATGGCTCAAACAGTAAAATTTATTCTACATGTTTCACCCACACAAATATGGAAGTAACCAAATTTGGCTATCTTTTGATACTCTAATAGTGTAGTTTGGAAGCAAACCCATCATTTGAGCCATATATTTCTAACAAAGTTAATATGCTAGCAAAGTAAGCTAAAATCTTTATAGTAGATATGGGTTCACCACACTAAAAAATAAAAACTAAAGTAAACTTGGCTTTTAGGATTGATTGATAAAATCATATAGCTCTAGGAGTGAAACCAACTTGATTCCCTATCAATACAGTAGTTTTTACAGCTGTGAAGATAAGAAAAATCAACTCAGCTTAGAACAAAATTCAAGCATTGGTGTAAAATTTACACTCTAGTACCAGTGATTTGGATAGATAGGCAGGAAGACTTAACCTTGTAACAAAACATGATACTGTAAATTCAGACCCTAAATGTAAAAATGCAGGGTTGCCAAATCCTTGTTCCAAATTTCAAATCACATGTCGTAACTGTGCTGTTTTAGCAGAGTTATATGGGAAAAATATTTAGAAGATGGATAATAATCTTTATTGTGAGATAGTGATTATATAGTTCATGTGAATCAAGGATAACAGGAACATGATTCGTGATCACACAGCTGGATGATGAAGGGGGGTGGCTTGATCCTGGTAATGAGTCAAGCGCCAAAACAAGGTATCCACCATGAAGGATCATCATCTGTTCATGTTGTTGGATTTGGTAATTTGAGCTGACTTCCTAGTCTGGCTTTGAGTGACCGGGTAATCGGATTGCAGATCATGAACCTGCTTAGTTGGAACCTTGCTGGCGGGTCAAGCCTGCGGTTTCGACACCCCCCAACTGAAGGTTGGCCTCCTCTGGGGGCAGGTTGTCAGGGAGGTTGTCAGGAGCCCGGGCGCCGTATTGAACTAGTTGCTGTTCTGTGGTGGGCAGGCTGGTTTCTCGCTGTTTCTGTCTTGCTTTTCAGGGTCGTAGGCAATCATGGTGTAGGGTCTTGTCTTGCTTACGTTTTCCAAGCCCTTGCATGAGGTAAGTGTTATTGTTGTTTACCTTCAGAATGATTGCTGGCCCCACTTTCTTGGGTTGCAGCTTGCTCTTGTCAACATTCATGACCCATACTTTGTCCCCAACTTCATGTCTGTTGCAGATGGGGACAAATATCTTTTGCAGATGTTCATTCTCCTTCACTGTTTGTTTGCTGTTAGCTTTTACAACATGAGGGTCTGAGTGTGGAGGGACTTCACTTGGAATTTCCAGTTTAGGTCCTGTCAATGCTTGAATGATATTTGGCTGTGTGCTGTATACCAGTTCAAACGGGCTTTTTCCGGTGGATCTGTTCACTTGGGTTTGACACACAAGTAGTGCAGTTGATAGCTGCTTATACCAGTCTTCAGGTCTCCCGGCGGTGAGTTTGGCTAAGGCTTGCACGAGGCTACCATTTAGCTGCTCTACACATCCATTGGCCTGTGGGTGGTATGGTGTTGTTACGGTGTGTTTGACCCCATTTTTTGTGAGGTATACATTGGTGGTTTTGGAGGTCAATTCTTTCCCTCCATTGGTTATCAGGAGTTCTGGCTTTCTGAACTTGCTGATAATCTCCTTGACAATAAATTGTCATACATCATTGCCAGTGTGTGCCTTTACTGCTTGGGCTACTGGCCATCTTGTAGCAAAGTCAATGGCAGTGATGATTTATTTCTTGTCATTGTGTTTTACTGGCATGGGGCCCACAATGTCAAGAGCCCATACTTTGAAAGGTAGTTGTGTGCGGATGGGAAGTACTGACTTTGGAGGGGTTTTGCTTTTGGCAAATTTTTCACATACCTCACATTGGTCTAGAACTTCTTGAACATCACAATATAAGGTTGGACACCAGGCCTTGTGCTTGAGGATTTCATATAGGTTTTGGCTCTTGGTATGTCCAAGGTCCCTGTGATAGCATAGGATGGTGTCAACTTGCTGATGCGTGGGAATGTAGGGAATGGCCGTGCCGTCAGACATTTTTCTGTGTAGTGTCCCATATACGTCAGCAAATAGGTGTTCATTTTTGATGACTGTTTCCTTTGTTATGTCAGTTGTGCCAGAGCAAACCTTCATCTTTTGTTTGTAGTACTAAGAGATGCCAGTCAGGGTCAAGCCCATTCTCTCCTCTTGAAGCACAGACATACAGGCGGGACAGGGCGTCTGCCATGGCAAGCTCGGCCCCAGGTTTGTACTGGATGAGCATGTTAAATCTTTCCAATAGCTCCATCCACCAGGCTTGGCGGCGCAACATATTTGCTTGAGTCTTAAAATAGATGAGCAACCTGTGATTGGTTAATGCGGTGAATTCTTCCTGCCCTTCTAGGTAACAGCGCCATTTAACTAGACAGTACATGATAGCCAACAGTTCTTTGTTGTGGATAGGGTATCAACACTTGCCATCTGTCAATTTTTGCAATTCATAGGCTACAGGCAGCAAGTCACCGCCATTATTTTTGATTTGAAGTACTCTCCCAGTGGATGCATCTGAGGCGTTGGTTTTCATTTGGTATTCCCCGTCACGTTTGGGGTATTGTAGGATGGGAGCTGCCGTGAGTTTCTCCTTGAGGCATCTAAAACAGAGGTCACGTTGGGGGGTCCACACAAAATTGGACTTGTCACCTGTTATGGCGGATAAGGGGCAGTCAAAACGCCACAGTCAGGTATGAAGCATTGTACTTAGGCCACCATTCCCAAAAAGATGCACAGTTCCAACTTGTCCTTGGGTGGTGGCATCTTGCAGATGGCCTGTATCTTTTGACTTTCAGGTTTGATGTTGTTCTTTGAGACTATGTGTCCTAGGAAGGGTAGCTGTTTGCGGAAGAACTGGCACTTGGAGGGCTTGGCCAACAGTTTGTGTTGTGCCAAGGTGGCAAAGACTGCCTTGAGGTCCTTGTGGTGTTGTTCTACCAAGGGGTTGTAGACGATGATGTTGTCTAGGTACACTAGGGCGTGCTTGCCTATCTGGGGCGCAAATACTTTGTTCATGAAGGTTACAAAGGTGAACAGAGCATTGGTCATGCCAAAGTTGAGTACCACACATCTGTAGTAGCTGTATTTAGTGCAGAGGGCCATTTTGGGGATGTCTTCCTCCTTAATGTGAATCTGGTTGTAGTCTGCCGTCAGATCAATCTTGGAGAAGACTGTGGCTCCTCCCAAGGCATCAAAGAGGTCATCAATCAGTGGTAGTGGGTAACAATTCTTAATGGTAACTTTGTTTAGGGCTCAGTAGTCTGTGACCAGTTGTAAAATACTGGCTTTCTTAGCCACAAAGAATATGGCAGCCCCAAAGGGAGACTGTGAGGGGCGGATAAGTCCCTTTTCCAATGCCTCCTTGAGATAGGCGTGTAGGGTGTTGTCTTTGTTTGGGGTCAGCCTGTAGATAGGGCGTGCTTTGGGGACAGCCCCTTTGTTGGATGGAGTGTTGGATGTGTTTCTCAGGGAGCAGCCCAGGTAGCGCTTCTTTGAAGATTTTTGGATGGCAGGCCACAATTTTGCGGTCCTGCGGTGTGGAGGTATCCTGGTGATCTTTGAAATGTATGATATTGTACTGGCAGGAGTCCCAGTCAATTGCTTTCAGGTTTTTCTTCTTGTCCTGGGTCTCTGTGATGCGCATAAAGTTGTGGTCACATAGAAGTTGGTCCATGGAGTCAAGATAGATCTGGTTGTTGACATCTTTGCGCTTGATGGCCAACATTGAGGTTGCCCAGTCTATGAGAGGATTATTCTTTCTCAGCCAGTCTAGTCCCAGCACAATGTCAAACTTTGGGAAGTTGATGACGGGACCTTGAATGGTGGAGTGAAGGTTCTCAAGCATGACAGAGAAGAGGGCAGTTTCATTTATCACAGGGATGTGGTGTTTGTCAGCCAGGATCGCATTTTTAATCTGCAAAGGATTAGTGGCCAGCTTGAACTTATCCACAAAGCTACTGTTGACCAGGGTTCAATCTGCAGCTGAATCCAGGAGTGCTGAGCCTGTGTAACTGCAAAAGCAGAAAGGATAGAACATCAATTTATTGGGATGTCTGGCAATGGTGTACAGTACTGGGTCCTCTGAGGGCACTTGGATCATTGGGCATTGGTCCATGTCCTTGGGTTGGTACTCATCATTGGACAAGTCAGGAGTTGCGTGGGGAGAGCTTGGCTTGCTTAGTTCTCTCCCCGGGCTTTTCCCTTGTCTTGGTTGCCTTGCGTGGTGGTGAAACAGAAATGGGTCTGGTTTGACTGGCCATTGTTTCCATTTCCATGTTCATTTGAACCCATGGTTTTGTGGTTGGCATTATTCCCATTGTTTCCAGGGGGTGATTGAGTGGAGCGCCCACCTGTGTGGGAATCCTTGGGTCTCTCTTGTTTTCCCGTTTGTGCCTTATGAAGGGTGTTGGAGGTTTGTTTCACTTTCTCCGCTTTGCAATACAGGCTTTGTAGGTTGGTCACTTGGTCCAGGTTTATATGTCTCATCACATGCAACTTGAGGGCGTTGTAGTACATGAGGTGTGTGGCTGGGGTATCAAAGGCCATGTCAGATGATGCACAAAGTCAGAGTTCTTTTTAGACGCAGGTAAGTTCCTTTACAGTGCCTGTCTGGGTCAGGTTCTTTACTTGGCATATGATCATGAGCGCTGTATCCTTGAGCACAAATCTTGCCAGGAATTCTTGCTTAAAGGTATCCCAGTTTTTTTTGGTGTGCTCTTTGTGCCACTTGTTGCACCAGGTGCCAACGTCATGGGTCAGGCAAATGGAAATCTCCGCAATCCAAAACTGCTGTGGGCATTCCATATGAGCCAGCTTGCTCTGGGCGGACTGAATCCATGCAGCAGCGTTGTCATTGTTGGCCCCGGAAAAAGGTTCCAAGGCAGTGCTTTGTAGTCTTTGAGCTACATAGGCGGGCATGGTGTTTTTGTCAGCTGGTCACGGCATTGAGGAGTAAGCCTGAAAGAAAGCTTTGCAGACATGGCGTTGAAGGCAGATAGCGGGATCACCGTGTTCTGGTACAGGACAAAGCCATTGGGTATTGCGGCACCAGGGGTGTACGGAATCTAGTCAGGCAGGAGGCCAGACATGATTCTGTCGAGGATTTGTTGGCCGCAGCGTGTGCAGGCAACAAGTGGAATTTTTAAAGATAAGGTAGGATGGAGAGCCTACCTGTGCTCTGATGTTGTAACTGTGCTGTTTTAGCAGAGTTACACAGGGAAAAATATTTAGAAGATGTATAATAATCTTTATTGTGAGATAGTGATTATATAGTTCATGTGAATCAAGAATAACAGGACCATGATTGGTGATCACACAGCTGGATGATGAAGGGGGGTGGCTTGATCCTGGTAATGAGTCAAGCGCCAAAACAAGGTATCTACCATGAAGGATCATCATCTGTTTATGTTGTTGGATTTGGTAATTCAAGCTGACTTCCTAGTCTGGCTTTGAGTGACCAGGTAATCAGATTGCGGGTCATGAGCCTGCTTGGTTGGAACCTTGCTGGCAGGTTGAGCCTGCGGTTTTGACACACATTTGCAGGCAACTCAGCTGAGTGAAAAATAAAATATTTAATAAAATCAACCATTTAATTTGAATATTTTTGATTTATTTAAATTGCAAACTTTGAATCCCTTGAGCCAATAACTCAACTAATAAAAGACAAAACATAACAAGCAAATGTGTTGCAACTAAACCAATGAGAGTTCAGTATTTGAATTGGGGAAGACAACAGTACAATAGAAAGAACAAGAATGAATAGAATAAGGCATTGTTTATTATAGAATGTTGTGATTGATATACTATATGGGGAAAGCCACCAGGCCACAGGGGGTGGTATAGTGGCGTGTTCCATGTAAGGTTTGAAGCCAAGTAATAACTTGTGTGGGGATCAGCAGGTCAAATTGGTAGCGCTCCTAATTAGGAGAAAGTGCCCACAATTTGATATTGTCATCAGGTTGACTCATGTTGTTAGATTTGTCAAGGGGCAACTCATTGAGCGCCCCCTGTGTATTGTAAGATACATTGGCAGGCAAGTCTGAAAACTTGGTTGAAAACCCCCCTGCTTGTCGTCAGACACCAGGATCAGAGTCTGCAGAAAATCTGGGAAGGTCCGCACAAACAACCTTTCTGTGGGGATGGCGCGGCAGGGGCGCAAGCAATCATGGTGAAGCTTCTTGGTGTTTCCTTGGGCATCTTCAAGTTAATAGGTGTGATTGTCATAGACTACAGCTATCTTAAAGGGCCCTAGGTGGTTGATTTCTAGCTTGGCAGAAATAGGATTGAGGGTGTAGACGGGTTCATCTACAGCATATCTGGCTTCAAAGTGCTTTGTCCCTCCTTCAATTTGTTTGTGTTTGATTTCTCGGGCCTTGGAACGCCATTGATTCAGGGATAGAGTCATCAACAGGGGGGCTTTCCAGGAACTGTAGACCATAACTTCCCCTGTTCCACTCCCATCAGACTGTCAGGTGTTTCAAAGGCCAGGGCGCTAGGGCTGAACACAGTGCATCTGTAGATTCTTGATTGTAAGATGAGTAGGGTGGTGGGCAAATGTTCAGTCCACACAGCATTTGGATGCTCTTGTGAGAGTTTGGCAATCAGTTGAACCAGTGGGCCATTCAATTGCTCTACACGTACATTGGCTTGCAGATGATAGGGGGTTGTAACTATCCGTTGGAGGGCATTCTTGGTGCAGTACACCTTCATGACATGTTCAATGAGTTTGGGGCCACCATCTGTGATGAGACGTTTGGACCACCCAAAGCGGGCCAGAATTTCCTTGCCAATGAAGCGGGTGATAGTGGTGGAAGTGTGGTTAGTGGTTGCCCAGGCTACTGGCCAGCAATTGAAGTAGTCAATGGCAGTTATAATGTATTTCTTCCCCAGTCTGTCTTTGGGGAGGGTCCCAAACAACATCAAGGGCCCACTGCTTGAAGGGTTCCATAGCTTTAATTGCAGGACAGACTTGGGGGGTGCAGGTTTAGACGTATTCTTTTTGCACAGCACACAGGTTTTGAGGAGATCCAAGATATTTTGGCACATAAACGGCCACCAACCCTTTATTTTCATGATCTCAAAGAGGTTACGTCCTCTGATGTGACCCAAGGTGCAGTGATAATACAATATTGTGTCACCTTGTTATGTGGTGGGAATGCAAGGCTTCTTCTTGACTGTCTTTGCCCAGCAGCAGACATTGCCAGAATTGGTGGTGAACTGACTTCTGTTGTCCTTCAGCTTGATGATGGTTACTGAGTTAAGGCCTTTGTAACAAGTTGCTTCAGGACAGAGATACAGCATTGGCTAATCTGGATCCAAACCATTGTCCCCAGTGATGGACACTACATAGAGCCGTGAGAGGATGTCAGCTGTGACAAGTTCCTTTCCAGGCTTTTACTTGATGCACAACTGATAGGGGGATAGACACTTGACCCAGCCTGCTTAGCGGAGTGTCAAGTGGGACTGCGTGTTGAAGTATTGAAGTGACTTGTGATCTGTCAGGACGCGGGGTGGAAAGGTAGCCCCTTCCAGGTAACAGCGCCACTTCTCAACACAGTGCACTATTGCTGCTAACTCTTTATCATGTATGAGGTAATGTTGTTCTCAGTTGATGAGCTTCCTGGACTTGTATGCCATGGGGAGGAAGACACCCTTATAAGTTTCTACCTGTAGCATGCCCCCTATGGCTCTGTCAGAGGCATAAGTATTGAGTTTGTACTGGCGGTTCCAATTAGGGAACTGCAATACAGGTGCAATTGTAAGTCTCTGCTTCAACGTCTCAAAGGCTTGATCTCTGGCAGGGGTCCAATTGAAGTGCTGTTTAGTGTTTAGGAGCTCAATGAGAGGTGCAATTAGTTCCCTGTAATTGGAAATGAACTTGCGCACATAGGCAACCATGCCTAAGAATGTATGCACCTGGCCCACATTGGTGGGGATTGGCATGCTAGTGATTGCCTTGATTTTGGAAGGGTTGGGCTTTATCCCTTGGGCAGAGATGGTGTGCCCAAGGAACAGTAGCTCCAACTTGAGGAACTCACATTTGGAGGGTTTAGCTTTTAGCTGGTTTTTCTGAAGGGTGTCAAGGACAGCACAGAGGTGTTGGAGGTGCATGGTTTGATCTTGACTGAAGACAATAATGTTGTCAAGATACACAACAACACATTTCCCAATTGATTCCTCAAATGCTTTGTTCATCAACATGACAAAGGTGGAAGGAGCGTTGGTCATTCCAAAGTTCATGACCTGACACTCAAACAACCCATAGTGTGTGAAGAAGGCAGTTTTTGCCTCATCCCCTGGTGCAATGCAGACCTGGTTTACCCTGCAGTGAGATTGATCTTTCTAAAGACCTTTTCACCTGTGAGTGTGTTAAAAGGGCCGTTAATTAACGTCAGGGGGTACTTATTCTTAACAGTCATCTTATTTAAGGCCAGTAATATGTGACCAGGTAAAGGGACCCATCCTTCTTGGCTACAAAGAAGACATCAGCCCTATATGAAGAGAGCAAGGGGCGGATGAAGCCCTTGTCAAGCGCGTCTACAAGGTGCTGACAGAGGGTCTCATCTTCTTTTGGTGTAAGACAATATAAGGGACGCGCTTTAAGGAGCAATCCTTGTAGTTGTACAGCATTCTGGATCCCTCAGGGAGGAGGTAGTTGGTCCAGTGTATCACTGAAGACGTCCTTATACTCCTCAAGGAGTGCAGCAAGTGCTGGTGGAGGTGAAGTGGTCAAGGAAGGTGTGAGAGAGGGGGGCTAAACTTACCAAGTTTGGCTCCCATCCCGGAGAAACAAACCACCAGGATGCCGCCCAGTGGAGAGCTGGGACAAGTGCTTGAAGGGGGGACCACAGGGAGGACACAGGGACAGCTGAGATAAATATGCATTCAGTCCCATCAGCGCCAAACTGGTGAGCAACCAGGGTGTACGGGTGAGGGCAGGAGGAGATATCACAAGAGCGCATAAGGGCACCAAGCTACTCTTCTCCAGGTTGGGGAAAGAGGGCATTGGTGTCTCTTCACCCACAGGAGCAAGAGAGGCATAGTCAGCATCATTCAAATCCAGGTCATCACATGTCAGGCTCTTCACCACAGCCTCTCCAGAATAAAGGAGACTGCTGGGAAGGCTCAAGAGGCTGGAAGAATCTTCACTCATGAGCAGCGCAGAAGAGGAGATCTTTGACCACAGGTCTGGCAAGGTCAACCACAGGAGGAGCAAAAAGGGGCCCAAGGAAAATACAAAAAAATTGATGACTGGGAGTATCATAGTTGTGTTCTCCTCAAAATTTGGGGAAGAATGGTGAAGTTTTTAAAATTGAAAGCAACAGAATTAAGCCTAGCAGGGGTAGCCACAAGCAGGAGAGCAAAGGATTCAACATAACAGGTCTAGTGGACTTGGACGTGGTTGCGGGTGACTTGGGCAGTACAAAAACAAAAGCAGGTTTGAAACAAGGAATTGAACAAAAAAACTCAAAGTAACAATAGATATTATATAAAATTTTAAATGAAAATTTAGGTTCAAATGCTACTTTTGTGAACAAAAGCAGAAATAGAAGGAAACTATACGCCCAAGCTTCTGCTAAGGGTGCCAGAGAAGATGTCAGGTTCAAACTGGGCTACCGCAAGGTAAGCTTTACAAGCACAATTAACAATTTAATTTTCTAACCTAGGGAAACTCCAAACTGGGGTTTCACCACTGCAGAATTAAAATTGAATTGCAAACAACCAAACTTTAATCTAATTGGAAAATAGACAAGCAGGAGACTGAAGGTCCCCTTGCTGTGTTAAAAGGAGTGGGTTGAAAGAGGATGAAATCACATGACTTTTGGACCTGGATCCAATTGGCTGGGAGAGAAATTTTGCTGGACAGGACCAGGGGGACTGGAAAGTTTCACCCTAATTTCCATGGTCCCATCTGATTGGCTAGAAAAAGCCCCATGCATTTGAAATTCACTTGAGTTTTTGAGCTTTGATGCGGCAACACTTGATTGGTTGGTTCTGATAGTTTTTAAAAGTGGGTAACACCAGGCCAACAGGTAGTCCAAATTAACCAACATTTCTTCCCAGGAGAGAGCAACCAAAGGCAATGAATCTGCAGGATAGGCCAGCACAAACCTCTCATCAACTGTGTGTGTCAAATCCTCTAAAGAATTAAGGGGTTTGGCTGATATTTGTGGTCCTTTCTTGGTGCGGTAGGGGAAGATTGTGCGGTCTAATGCCAGGGGTGTCAGTGAATTTACAGAAGGGGCTGCAGAGGGTTCAGCGCAGATAACTTTGACTGAGCATTGGTTAAAGTCTAGTTTTCTTCCCTTGAAATCATACAAGCCTGTCTCTGTTATTCCAACAAACACAGTATTATGAAGTAACTTGCTCATTTTGACAGGATAGATCTGAAAACCCACCCCATTTCTATTGAGGGTGATTACAGACGTATCCCAGTCAATGTAGGGACAATTGTGACAAAGCCAGTCAAGGCCAGCAATTACGCTGTGGCTGAGCCCTGCCATAATTAGACCAGAAAGCTTAACCTGGATGTTCCCCATTCTCATAGAGAAGGGTAATGTTTCATGGGTAATTGCCACTCTACAGGAGTCAGCTACTTGTACTTCCTTGAATCTTTTTGGCACACAGTCTAATTGCTGAAAATCAGCAAACACCTGGTCAACCATAGTGTGGTTGTCCCCAGTATCTACCAATAGCTTGTGGGTATTTCCACAAAAACAGAAGGGATAAGCCAAGTGGGTTACTTTATTTGGAGAGTGGCTTGCTTGAAGCACAGGGTTGTCACTATGAACTTGGGAGACGTCAAGGGTTTCAAATTTGTTTACACTGTAGTTGCAGGGATTCTTTGCAAGGAGGGATTGAGAGTGAGGGTCAAGTGGGGTTGTATAACCTCTTGTAGCTACAACCCCCAGGCTTTTCCCTGGTCCTCAATTTGTGCTAGCTGGAGTTCCCCCTTGCGGGGGTGTTAAATCCCATTTTCCTGCTGGCAGGGCTAGCAGCGGCCTATTTGGTTGTGGGCACTGCCAATGTGTGTAACAAGGTTGAGGTGGAGCATCATTTTTTTGGCAGAAGCCTATCAAGCCTTGTTTTTGGCCTCCAAAATGGCCTTGTAACAGTCATCAATGGAGATGCAGCAGCCTACAGGGATCCACTTACAGATATGGGGCTTAAGACCATTGACTATCAAGGTCAGAAGAATGGCGTTTCCATTGGTCACAGCTTTGGGAGCGGTGGCAAGAGCTTGCTGCCAGGCGGCAAGATATTTAGGGACGTACCTGGTCTGCTTAATGACCAGGAGGGGAGTTCCCACCACAATAGGCAAGAAAGTTTTGCTATAGCGGGACTTTGTGGTGTCCCTGAATGATGCCCAGGTGACATCAATTTCTTGGCTAGCCCAGTTGGTAAACCACACAGCAGCGGGCCCTGTGAGGCATCCAGAAGCAGTAGCAACCCACATAGGCTCAGGAATCTGACAGATACAGATGCAGGTTTTGGTGGAGTGGAGCCAACTGACAATGTCAGCCCCTTTGACACCACCTGCAAAGGATTCCAGATGGAGGTTGATAATGCACTGCAAAAGGTCCAACTAGGGCAGGGTGACACTGGTGTCACACTGTCCAAGGCAGAGTCAATTATACACACTCATAAGAACCAGCTGATCTTGGTAAATGACATACCTGTTGGGATGTCCCCCTCAGGGATTGGTAGGAAGGTCTCTTGATGGGGAGTAGCCATACAGTCTGTACTCTGTCCTTTCTTGGAGGAATTTTTCTTTTAGGTAGGTTATGAACCTACTGCTGCTACCACTGCTGCAACTGAACCAATGAGAGTTCAGTATTTGATTGGGGAAGACAACAGTCCAATAGAAAGGACAATAATGAATAGAATAAGGTATTGCTTATTGTAGAATATTGTGATTGATATACTATATGGGGAAAGCCACAATGCCACAGGGGGTGGCATAGTGGCGTGTTCCATGTAAGGTTTGAAGCTAAGGAATAAATCATGCGGGGATCAGCAGTTTGAATTGGTAGCGCTCCTAATTAGGAGAAAGTGCCCGCAATTTGATATTGCCATCAGATTGACTCATGTTGTTAGATACATCAAGGGGTGACTCATTAGCGCCCCTGTGTATTATAAGATACGTTGGCAGGAGAGTCTAGAAACTTGGTTGCAACAAATGCGGGATACATGAAGCAGAAATTTAGGATTCTAATGTACAATTTGTGATTTTCTGTAAGTCTAACAAATCATAGACAACATGAAATTAGTAACAAATCTAAAATTGCGGGATTGTCAAATCCAAGAACTGAATTTCAAATCAAAAATGAGGTGAATTTGAAATAAATATAATTTATGGATGTCTTAAAAAGGATCTCAAAGGATCTAGAGTGGATTTGTGCTAATTCTTTTAGGAATCATAGGCATTCTCAAAAATCACCCTATTTCATTTTAGGACGGATAAAATTTAGATCCTACTATTCACCAAGTTAGCATACTTAACAATAAAATTGACTAAAATATACCCTCCTCTTTTCAAGTTTAAAAATTTTAATTAAAATTTATTATGTCTTCTTTCAATAACAATCAAATGAACAAGCTGTTTCCTTGCCTTGACAAAATCATGCAGGGCTACGCTGTGTCTTCCAACAGTGAAGCCTCTGTCTATGGTCGTTCCCAACCTGCAGGCCCCTCCCCAAGCACTACCCAGGAGTGTGTTTTTTCTCCTGCTTCATTCAGCATGGCCCTGATTGCCCATACACACATAGGCAGCTACTAACCCAAATCACATATCAACAATGGTACATGGAACCAGCCAATTGAGCCAAGGGGTCACCCAGGGAAGCCAGAATCCAGAAACAGCCAATCAGATAGCAACATCCAGTTCCCAAGATGGAAACATTCCACCTCCAGCCAATCAGTCTGCAAGACACAGAAAAAAGCTAATTACCCCAGAAATTGTTTCAAAAATGGTTGAAAAGTGGGGGATGCTTATGTCCCTTGGGGAAATTGCAGCCGCAACAGATTATGAAATTCCACACTGGCTGCAACCCTGAAAGCTATGCCAACTGTGGCCCCCCTCCCAAGAAGACTCCAACTGATGCCTGTATGTCAACTGATAGCAAAAAAGCCCATCCCCTTATGATGGCCATCATGGAACAAGACCCGCGGATGCCCCTGGTCCAGGTTTGATCCAACTGGGACTTCATGGCATTTTCACCAAATAAAGAACAGTTGATTTGTGGATGCATGGAGTTGTAGTTGCTGCTAGAATCTTGTCCAATAAAGTTCTCAGTGGTCCCAGTTTGGTGGATACCAACCCCTACAATTAAAATATCATTAAGTTTATCAAAGGGAGGGTAATGAGAACGCACAATTATGTCATCTTCTTGTCATATGCCAAGATTTCTGCAAGTATCCAAGAGTATGGAGAAAAGTGTATCCAATCTGAAATTTACAAGTTCAGGCCAATTTTCATTGATTTTTTGGGGTTTGTTGGCAGTTTCCCCATTGGGCGTCAATTATTACTCAGCAATATCAAATATTGCAGATGGGTATGCCTATCAGATGGAGCTCAAGGACATTCTGGAGGAGTGGGCTACCCAACCAGCTGTGCATACAGTTGTATTGAGTTTGGAGATGGAGCAGCAGGAATGGGCAACCAAAGAAATTAGGGCTGTGGGGCATACCTGCTGGTCCTATCCCACCAACCACGCTGACATGTATCTTGCAGATGTACGCCTTTACAATTTTGGTTTGGCTCTCAGGCGCTTAAAGCCTGCCACATACAATGAACTGTGCACTCAAATTGAGAAGGGGTATGAGCTTTCCCCTTCCATATTTGTCCAGTATTTATCAGATCTTTTCATATTCTATGCAATTGATAGTGATAAGTCCAGAAAGGACTCCCACCTCCCCCATGCTCACCCATTTGATTTGTCAAGCCCGCATATGTGATGGAAGAAGAATTTGAGCAAATGAAGCAATCAGCTCTTTCTGTGTCTTCCCAGTCAACAAAACTTGCCTCCCCAACCCCCCATCAAGACCAAGCCACCCACCTTCCAACCCCAACTCCCAAACCACCACCCATTCCCTCCCCACTACCTCTGATGCTGTCCCTTTTACAGGCGCAGATAAAGGTAATGTACATTCCACCCATTCCATCCCCTAATTGTCCTTTGATGAGTAGAAATAAAATCTTTCTTTGTGACAACTTATTAAAATGATAATATTTTTTCAATTCATGATTAATAATAAATTTTTTATATTATTGATATTCCCCATAATTAAAAAAGCTGTACATTTGATATGGTAACATATAATTATTTGCATGAATATTTTTCTTTATCAATAATAAAGTAAGGACCAACAAATTTCAATATTATATTAGAATATTGTAGGTAGACGCTAAATCTTGATATTTAGATAGTATGTGCGTAACTCAATGCATTCTGTATAATAAAATTTGTTGTAAACTTGGCATTTTTCATTGGGGTTTTATAATTGAACTGTATATATACCAGGGAGCCATTAAAAATTATTACAAATATTGATACAGAGTGCAATTTATAGCTTATATATTTACCTATTGGTAATGATTTTGTAAAATTTAAGTCAGATTTTGTAAGTTAGTAATAATACAATGAATCAATCAATTACTGTTTATGAACATTATTTGGCCAATTGATGTTCATAAATAGTGATTAACTGATCCATTGTATTTTTACTAACTAACTAAATATGACTTAAATTTTACAGAATCTTTACCAATAGTTAAATATAAAAGCTATAAAATGCACTATGTATCAATATTTGTAATAAGTGTTAATGGCTCCCTGATATATACACAGTTCAATTATAAGATCACAATGAAAAATGCCAAGTTTATAAAAAAATTTATTGCACAAAATGCATTGAGTTATGCAAATAATGTGGAATCAATATTGTTGCAACCAAGATTCCACACTTGCCTGCTAATTTATCTCAAAATACACAGGGGACACTCAATGAGTCTTGCAATGTCGTGTTTAACGTCATAGATCAATCTGATGACAATGTCAAATTGCAGGTACTATCTCCTAATTAGGAGTGTTGTCAATTTGAAACACTGATCCCCGCGCAGGTTATTTATGGTCCCAAACATTATATGGAGCCTACCACTATACCACCCCCTTGTGGCCT
This sequence comes from Entomophthora muscae, assembly GCA_014839935.2. Lineage (NCBI taxonomy): Eukaryota > Fungi > Entomophthoromycota > Entomophthoromycetes > Entomophthorales > Entomophthoraceae > Entomophthora > Entomophthora muscae. The sequence goes on from QTSX02006406.1 coordinate 20,442, forward strand.
TATTGTTGCAACCAAGTTTCCCTCCTTGCCTGCTAACATATCTTACAATACATAGGGGGCACTTGATGAGTTGCCCCAAGACATATCTAACGGCATGGATCAATTTGATTGTGATGTCAAATGGCAGGCACTATCTCTTAATCAGGAGTGCTTCCATTTCAATTTTGCTGATCCTTGCCCAAGTTATTCCTTGGCTCCAAACCTTACATGGAACCAGCCACTTTGCCATCCTCTGATGGCCTTGTGGCTTTCTCTATATTGTCAGGAATCTAGTCTTGGGCAGCCAGCTGCGTTTTCAGGGTTAACTTGGGCTGGTGTTTTAGCAGGCAAGGCCCACCACAAGAGAGGAGCTAACTTAAAAAGGTAGGAAACAGACTTCCCCACCCAAGACCACGGGCCAGTGGCTGATATGATAGTGTCAATCATCCCTGTGAGGGTGATGTACACAATTTCAAAGAGCTTGCCAGTATGGTCAGTTGGGAGGTCAGGCGAGGAAGCAGGCATAGGTTTGGGTGTCACAGGTGGTTCCATATGAATATTGTATGTGGGAAAGTAGTTGACTTTCCCTCTAAATAATTTTGGTGTTGAAAATATCCACAGGCCTTGACAGTTGTATCTAACAGCAGATTGTATGCAGATTAAAGGATCTAGTTTGAGTATCTTTTCTGGGGTATAGTCCTTGTATTTGGGATTCAGGGGGTAATCAGTGAAGTGAAAGGGCCTAAAGGGTACACCAGGAGGACAGAAAACAACGGGCGGTGGGGCAGGAGAGTCAGAGGATCTCAAAATGAATTGGTAGAAAGCAAATACAAAATAAGGCAATAGCTGTATGAGCCAAAATAACATAACCTTTATTCAAAAATGGCAATAAGTTTGGAGTGTGGGGTCCTTTGGTCTATATAGCATCTCACCTCTAAACTTAATATTTTCCATGGGGGGTTCATCAGGGCATTGGGAAAGACAGGCCCAGGGGAACTGGGTGCTTGAGTCCAAAGGCAGCAAAATGGCACTTGGCCCAGGAGTTTTTTCATTGGTCAAGAATCTCAATTTGGCTACCTGATTATCTTGCTTTAGAGTTGTGGTCATGGGATTGGACCGCAGGCCTGTGCCTCTTTCCTGGGACAGCTCTTGATTGACCACTGATGTAGACTTCAAATTCATGAAGCTAATAGTTGCCGCTTCAGTTCCTCCATTAGGCGCTGTGATTAGTCTTCCATTTGGTGCAATAATTTCCTTGGTTTGGCCTGTTTCATTGGATGGGCCAACATTCTTGGTATCAGCTTTCAGGGGATTGATTCCCAAAATGCAGGTGGGCGGTCCTATGGTCCACAGGCCCGGCAGCTTGGGGGGATCCAGGGTCAGGGTTTGATTTCTGCTCCTGGGCACAGGTTTCCAGAGAGGAAGAATTGTCAATTCTTACATATATGGTATTTTAATCACAATATCCTTCAATAAACTACTTCTTATTCTATTCATTCTTGTCCTTTCTATTGAACTGTTGTCTTCCCCAATAAAATACTGAACTATAATTGGTTTAGTTGCAACATTGTGGTTTTTCCCATATAGTATATTAGTCTAATAACAACCAATAAACATTATCTTATTATTCTTATGCTTGTCCTTTCTATTAGACTGTTATCTTCCCCAATCAGATACTGAATTATCATTGGTTCAGTTGCAACAATATGGCTAGCAATAAGACCTAGTACAGTTAACATTCAATAAAGCATTCAAAATTCAATTTGAGATATCAATAAAATAATAGTTTTTCAAATAAAAAATGTTACATACTGGAAAAATGTAATTTTCATGTACTAATTAAGATGGCTAGTTTAGTGCAATTTTGATGTATTCTGTGCTATATTATGCTATTTTTTTGTATAATTGCAAGTTATTTGTAGTAATTGCAATAATTGTCAATAAAATTTATGCATTATCTATAGTTTTCTGATTATGTGTTGATGTTAGTGATATAAAAACTTTTATTTGAGGTATAATTCAAACAACATGTGTCAAGTATATACTTCTGAGATGAATAATAAATGAGATAAAGGGGAAAATTAAGAAGATAATGATAGTTTATTTGATAAGAATATAGGATATTATATAGTATCATGGGAAGCCACATGCTGTCCATATACGTCATGATGGTCATGGGGCTTATCTGAGTAATGTTCCTCTTAATTCACGAGGCTTACTCAAGTTGTATTCTGCTTAGGATCTGGATTTTGTGATCCCTTTAATAAATGGTCAAATGATAGTGGTGCCACCAACTTAATGATTAGCCAGTGAGCCCTTAGGTGACTCATTCAGTGATCTACTTGGGGCGTTAATTCCCTGAGAGGGAGTAATTGAAGATGTTGCAACATCTCCCCCTGGGGTGCTGGAAGGTGGAACCTTTGGAATTTCCTTGAGAGTTTTTGGGATAAAGGCTTGGTATTGATCTAGTTTGGCGTTGGGAACAGGGAGTCTGGAGTTGCATTAAGCTGTTCTTGCTTTGCACAGCCAGAGTTGGTCATGGTGCATGTGTTTCAATTCAGTTTGAGCGCCAATTCCTTTGATGAGGTAGGTATTGTTGGGTTTGACTTCCATGACAATGCCTGACCCACATATTCCTGGATCCAACTTGTGCTGATTATGGTTGACAACCCAGATTTAGTCCCCAACTTGTAATCTTTCCTGCTGCAGTGGGGTTTCCTCTCTTTTGATCCTTTTCTGTTCCATATCTTCCTGGTCTTTTCTAGCACGCTATATGTTGGGATTAAAGTCATCTGGTACCTTCTTTGGTAGAGATAATTGTGGTCCTGCAATTGTACTAACAAGGGCGGGTTTTTGCCCATAGACAAGTTCATATGGACTCTTGTCTGTATTAGAATTGACCTGTGTTTTTCATACCATGGGGGCTGTTGGCAGCATGTTGACCCAGGCTTTTGGATTATTAGCAGATAACTTAGTGAGGGCTTCCACTAGTGAACTGTTTAGTTGTTCTACTTGTCCATTTGCTTGTGGGTAATACAGGCTGGCTGTGATGTGTTTTATTCTGTTTTTGGCAATATAGATATTGGTGTCAATGGCATTAAGTTTGGTGTCTCTGTCTGTGATCAGGAGGTTGGGTTTTCAAAACTTGGCTATGATCTCTTTCCCAATAAATTGTCTCACATCATTGCCTTTGTGTTCCTTTGTAGCTTGTTCCACAGGCCACCTGGTTGCATAGTTGATAGCTGTTATGATGTACTTTTTGCCTTTATTATTGCCAGGCATTGGTCCCAAAATATCCAGTGACCACACTTTAAAAGGCTGTGTGATTGACAATGGTAATACTGACTTGGGTGGTGCCTTGGTTTGGGCTTACTTCTCACAGACTTTGCATTTCTCTAGCACTTCTTTGATATTGTCTAGCATGTTGGGCCACCAGTAGCGCGTCTTGAGATATTTTTGCAAGTTCCTACTACAGGTGTGTCCCAGGTCTCTGTGATATTGAAGTATTGTGTCAATCTTTTGTTTTAATGGGATTTAAGGTACAGTGTCACCATTAGGAAGTATTTGATGCAATGTGCCATATAAATTTTTGAACAGATGTTTGTTCTTAAGGACTTTATCTTGGATGACCATTGGGGTACCAGGTGGGAACCCTTATTGGATATTCCCCATGATTAACATGAGCCAATTAAGGTCCCCATCAGCACAAAGAACATGTTTACTGTATATGTAATACCCAAGTTGTCAAAACAGCAGGCTTGACCCGCCAGCAAGGTTCCAAGTAAGCGGATTTTTGACCTGCAACCCAAAAATCCATTCATGTCACAGCCCATACCAGAGTCTGGCTTGACTCCCACAGGGGAGGAAGGCCAGGCCTGGAAGGCCATGTACACAATAGGCGCTATGCAAACCAGGTAGTTTAGAGAAGTGGCTAGGGGGTGCCAACTCCCAGTATGGGGTACAACTTGGTTGGACAGCCCCAATACTGTGATATAGAAAAACCCCAGCTTGCTAAAGTCCTGAGTGGGAGGCGCGTTAGGGAGAGGAGGGGCAGTTGGAATATCCTTCATTGCTGGTGGCAGATCCAGGTGACGGGGATGGAAATACTCCAGGTCAAGGGCGCAGGGAGGTTTGGCAAGGACAACAGGAGTATGGCCGGGAGGATATGGGTATGCAAGTTTGTATTGAGTAGTGGATTCACAAATTGATGCAATGAGAATAATTAAATTTGAGCAAAAATAGACAATTACTGCAATAAAATAATAATTTATGGGCATAAACTTGCTTTATTAAGATGTCAACAGTGAGGAGGGCTTCTCCCCCTCACTACTTATACTTACTGAAGATTCTGTGGCCTTTTGTGCCACCAGAGAACTGATGGCATCATTTGGAGTTAGATTTACAATTTTAACTGTAATTTGCATGCTTGGGCAAGAGGGTGAGATCTCTTTGGCTGCTATAACATAAACCTTTTGAAATTTTCAGCATGGCAAGTTGCTACAGTTATTTTTAGCTCCTGAAATGAATCAATTGTCTGAAAGCAAGATCAAACAATCACGCTCCTGATGTGCCATTTCCCAATAGGTAGGTGACCCAAATTTGTTAACAGGTTCAATGCCAGGGATTTGAGGCTTGTGTGCCTCTCAAATCCTGGGCCATTGCTAGTCAAAAGGGGTATTTTGCCCTGGAAAGTACTTTGTGGGGGTTTCCACACTGCATGTTTAATCAACTCTAAGGAGGCCAGATGACTGTCCAAGGCAATCTAGGCCCTGACAGCATCCCCCACCTTAGTTGAGCTTGAAGAGAACAACTCTTTACTCCAAGACTTATATTCCTTCAGCAGGGTGGCGGCATTCTCCAGGTTGGATAGTGGTTCCCAAGTATTCTCTTTATGGGGAGTATCCTTTCCATTTGACCAAGGAGTGAGGTTTTTGGTATCAGAGTTTGTGTCCCAGGATGGCTTTGACCTTGTGTTCCGTGAAGCTTCCTATTTCGATGAATGGGGAGCTGTTACAAAGTCTGGTGCAGGAGAGAAGGTCCTTTCTTTTTTGATAACAGGCAGCAGTGGAATACACCGTGAATCTTCCATCTGGGGGGGACAGTTCTAGTCATTATGCTACGTACCAATGCGTTGTAAGGCTTTGTAGGGACCTGTTTATCAGGGGCTCAAGCTAGTGCAAGGGGTAGTGGTCTTGATGTTCTTAGCGCTGATATACACAAGGTTTCCTAATTTAATTGGGGGGCCAGGTCTTTGTTTCTTGTTGGCAAAATCCTTGTATACTTGTACTGCTCTTCTCAGGTTCTTGGCACATTCTTCTTGGCACGTGTGGATGTTGCTAACCCAGTCTTGTCCTTCAGGGTTGTCGGCTTCCTCTGTGGGGGCATCCCATGTGGGGTTGATACTGTAGTTGGCTTTGAAGGGGGACATACCAGTGGAGCTAGGTCTTGGTTGTTGTACGCAAACTGAGCCATTGGTAAGTGGGTTACCCAATTGTTCTTTTCTGAGTTAACATAGCATTGTAAGTACTGTGTGAGGACCTGGTTTACTCTCTTGGTCTGTCCATTGCTCTGGGGGTGATATACAGTAGACAACAATCTTTTTATTCCCAAGTCCTTTAGGATTTGGGCCCAAAACTTAGAGGTGAATTGTGGGCCTCTGTCTGAGACCATTTCTTGTGGGGGTACATGAATCATGAATACTTGGTTACCAAATAGAGTGGCAGTTTCCTTTGCGGTTACTTTGGTTGTTGTTGGAATGAGGTGAGCCATCTTGGTGAAGCAATTAACAATTAAAAGGATGGCAAGAATCCTTTTGAATTGGATAGCTCCAGAATGTAGTCCATGGAAACTGACTTCCAAGGGCCTTCTGCAATCTGAAGGGGTTGTAGTAATCCTTCTGGCTTTCCTCGCTTAGGTTTGGTACATCTGATGTCTCGCAACAACTGAGATATCCTTCAATCTCTGGCTTTATCCTGGGCCACATGTAGGTTCTCTGAATCCCTTTGAGAGTCTTTGTATGTCCAGGGTGTCCTGACATGGGGGAGTTGTGGTATTCCTTCAGTATCTCTAAGGCATTTGGCCTTCTGGTACATAGGTGCGTCCATGTAGCTATAGGGTGTTTCCATGTAGGGAGTAACCATTTTGGTAGTATCAACTGTTGATATCTTTCTTTAAGTCTTCCATGATAGAGATGCAGTGCTGGTCTAAGGTCTGAGCTAGTTGGATTTCTTCTCTTCTACTGGCTAGCCCCAGGAATAGGAGCATTGACTCAATCATGTTTGGGGACAACAAGGATTTAGTGTTGAATTTTTCAATCTCTTTGGCACTAGGAAAAGGTTAGCTTTTTGGCTTAGGGCATCTGGTAGAATGTTGATCTTTCCAGGCTTGTAGCTGATTGATAAGCTGTAATCTGCTAGGAATAGGGCCCATCTAGCTTTTGCTGATTCAGTTGTTGTGGTTTGAAGAAGTATGTCAGGTTCTTGTGATTGGTCATGATTCTCACTGGGTGGTTGGCATCACACAAGTATCTTCTCCAATGTTTCAAGGACTGGATGATAGCAAGCATTTCTTTATTGTAGATGGGGTAGTTCAACTCAGGCAGAGTGAATTTCCTTGAGTAGTAAGCTATAGGGTGCAGCTTACTATCATGCCCCTCCTGAATCAACACCCCCCAAGGCAAAGTCAGAGGCGTCTGTTTCCATAATGAAGGGCATATTATAAACCAGCATTGCCAAAACGGGGGCAGAAACAAAGGCGTTTTTTAGCAACTCAAAGGCTGACTTGGTGATATCATCCCACACAAAAGGGTGTTTCTTGGAGGTGAGGCGGGTCAAGGGCAAGCAGATTGAAGAAAAATTTTGGACAAATTCCCGGAAGAAGTTTACCAGGCCTAGAAAACCTCTGACCTCCTTGGGCTTCTTAGGTTCAGGCCATGATGTCACAGCCTCTATTTTATAAGATGTCATTTTAAAACCTCCTTTCAGTACATTGTACCCCAGGAACTCTACTTCTTCTTGGAAAAACTCACATTTCTGGGGCTTAACAAAGAGTCTGTGTTCCTTGAAGTGTTGTAGGACAGCTTGAAGGTGTTCAACATGTTCCTCAGGTGTGCAACTGTAAATGAGGATGCCATCTAAGTAGGCTAAGCAACACTGGTCCTTGAGTCCTCCCAAGACCACATCCACTATAGTTTGAAAGGTGCTGGGTGCGTTGTAAACCCCAAATGGCATAACCAAGTATTCAAAGAGATCTTGCCTAGTCTTGAAGACGGTCTTCCATTTGTTGCCAGGCCTGATCCAGATCTGGCTTAAAGCATCTCTCAAATTGACCTTTGAGAAGACGTTGGCTCCTGAAAGCTTGTCTGAGAGGTATTCAGCATTGGGTAAGGGGTATCTATTTTTCACTGTGATGCTGTTTAGGTCCTGGTAATTGACACAAGGACATGGGTTGCCGCCCTTCTTTTTAACAAACAATAAAGGGGACAAACAAAGAGATTTGGAGACAAGTATATATCCCTTCTTCAACATCTTGTCCAAATACTCTCTTATGGCGGCTTGTTCCTTCATGTTAAAGCTATAGAAAGATCTGTGCTTAGGCTGGGTTCTGGGGAGGAGGTCAATATTGTGGTCAAACTGAATGTGTTTAGGCAAGGTGGTGGCTTCTTCTTCTGAGAAGACGAACTCCCAAGGCTTCAAACATTTTGGGACCTCAGCCTTGCAGGATTCCATAGTGATATTGTTTAACTCAGGGCTCTGCTGGGAGTTCAGTCAGGGAACCTCTAAGGTTTGGCTCTCATGAGTGATAGTCACTTGATGGTTCTTTTAGTCCAAGTTCAATTGGTGGTCAACCCACCATTTAAAACCTATCACTACAGGGCTGGGAAGCTTCTCCATGATGTGGAATCTGGTGGGCAGAAGTTTCTTGTTTAACTTCAGGGAGACAAACTCTTCACATTTGTGGGACAGGTCTGTGGTCTTGTTACCCAAGGTTACCAGTTGGGAGCTTCCCTGGATTGATACACCAAGTTTCTCAGCTAGGCTATGTTCCATGTAGTTGAGGGTTGCCCCACTGTCTAGGAGAGCTACAGTGTTCACCTCATGGTCATGATAACATAAAGTAGTGTCAATGATAGGATAAGACTGGGAAGTGTTGTTTATTGCTAAGATGGTGGCTCCTTGGGTTCTGTTGGAGCAACTAGTGCAATCCTTGGATAAAAGGCCACTCTGGTGGCAATAGAAGCATATCCATTTCTGACGAGGTGTTGGTACACTTCAGGGGTCATGTTAAAACAGGGCCTACTTGCAACAGGGGTTTGATTGTTCCAGGGTTGACCAACATGGTATCCTTGTGGTTAGCTGCAGTACATGCCTCTGGCAATAGCCAGGAGCTTGTCTTTTGGTAGGTTGCATCAGTGGTGTCTCATTAGGCTAACATGGTGTGGGTTCAAACTGTTTCTGAAATGCAGACCTGATATGTTTTTGTGAATCTTGGCTGCCTCTGCCAGGCGTAGGAATTGTTGTATGTAGGTCTCCAGGTTGTCTCCTCCTTAGGTCAGGAAGATGAGCCCCATGTAGGCTTGGATCTTTGCACCAGCAGGGGTAGTTGCTGAGTTATTCTCTCCATGAATTGGTTTTAGGAGAGTATGAGGTCTGGGTCTTCCTCAAGGCTGGTCAAGAAGGTTTCTTAGGCATTATCCTTCAGTTGGGCGGCCAGCATCATAACCTTCTGAGTGTTGTCTCTGACGCTCTTGGGGTGGGCACAGAACAGGGCGTTTATCATGATCATTCCTTTTTTAAAGCCAGCCAAGTCCATTTTTGGAAGGTCAGGAAAGGTCGTGGGAGCAGCAGTATTCTGGTTCTAGGTGGAGATGATCATAGTTTGGACTTGGGAAGGCTTGGTGACAATTGCTTCCTGGATTTTGTTCTTTTCAGGTTTCTTGGTCATATACTGTCTTATGTAGTAATCTGAGGTCAAAAGGCATACAAGATGCTCCTTTAATCAAAGAAGAATAGGGGCCCAGGGTTACTAGTCTGATATGGTTGACACACTGTCATGGCCCATACCAGAATCTAGCTGGACTCCTGTAGGGGAGGCGGGTCAGGCCTGGAAGACCAAGTACACAATAGGCACAATCCTGGCCAGATAGTTAACTGCAGTAGCTAGGGATTGCCAATTACCAGTATGGGGCAAGACCTGGTTGGCCATCCCAATACTTTGTAATAGACAAAACCCAACTTACTAAAGTCCTGGGCAGGAGTGTAATACCCAAGTATTGAGGGTAAAACTTTAGTAATATAAGATGACAGGTTAGGCGGCTCAAAACTGTTCAAGGCGTAGACAATTGGATAGAAGTTTACTGCCTGACGGAAGGCTTTGGCAAGGATGCTGCATTGTCTAAGGCTGACGGCAAGGTACAGTAGTGTAGCTGCGGGGATCACATAAGTAGCCAAATTGGGAGTTGGACAAGATGATGTCAGAGGTTTTCATGGGTTTGAAACCATTGAGTTGAGGTAAGTTAGCTCATTGTATAATATCCCTTTTGGTCCCTGTGGTTCAGGACCAAACTGAGCATTGGTTGGCTAGTGGCCCCCTATCACAAGGTAAGCTGTCAAGACAGCTGTGAAGATGATGTAGTTCATCTTCTGACTTAGGGAGGGGTAATGGGTTTAGTAAGGTTAATTGCTTAGCCTGGGTAAAGGATTGATTAATGTGATAATATTGAGGGGTTTATCTTTTTTTATACTAGTGGACTTGCAAGGCATGATTATTGGAAGGCATAGCATTGAGGAACCAAGAGTCTGAGTTGCATCTGTTATTCCCTTTTCTGGATTGGCTTGGATGGCTGACAATTGAGAAGGTTTGGCTGGATCCAAGTTTGCATTGGCATAGTGCAAGTTTGGTATTCTTCATGCATCCAAATTCATTTACTGAAATTGGTGCATGATTTCCATTGTTGGATAGCCTGTCAGTCCATTCCCTATTAGGTAAGCTCTCAGATTGGGCAGCAGTTCCTCCCAAGTTTGGCTTTGGGGAAATTGCCTTTCCTGATTTCCCAATCTGGCTATTTCCCAAAGGAGTGGATGGGGACTGGCCTGCTGGCATGGGATGGCAAAGGCTGGCAGGTGGCTGGCTGGCCCATGGGTGCCTGGTTTGAGGATGGCTTGCAGGTGGGGCTGGCAAGAGTGGTGGGCACCTGTGCAGTGGCGGTGGGCATCTGCTTAATGGTGGTGAGTTTCTGCTTGTTGGCAGCAGGCAACAGCTTGGTGGTGGCAGGCTTCTGTGTGGTGGCGGTGTGAATCTTCTTGGCAGCGGCAGGGGCCTGCGCGGTAGCAGCAGACATCTGCTTGGTGGCGGTGGGTGCCTGCACATTGATGGTGGGTGACGGCTTGATTATGACAGGCTTCTGTGTGGTTGCAGCAGGGGCCTGTGCAGTGGCAGTGGATGTCTGCTCAGTGGCAGCGGGCGCCTTCACATTGGCGGCGGGTGATAGTTTATTGATTACACAACTATAAGTGTCAGGAATATTCCTGACAAGGAGGCACAGTTGGTAAGGGAGGAGTAGGAGGAATCTCCAGTATGGAAAGCAAAATGATCAATCTTGGTGGCCAGGAGGAGCAAATACATGAGGTTGTGAATAAATGCAAACAGAATAGTTATATTAGTGAAAAAGTAGATAGATCTTGTAAGTAAATAAGGAATACCAAGCATAAAGATGTTTAATTTTAAGATTTTAACAATGAAAGGGGATGCCAGTGTTCCCAGCTATATCCTGCTGGGAAACTGCAATTGAGTTTACTGGCAACTTTTATTGGTTATCAATGGATTATTCTCAAGCTGGGTTCCATTGGTGACTCCTGATTTGTCATTTAGATGAATCCTTTCATTATTTTTACCCCAGGGAAGCTGGCAGGGGAATTTGGGCCATTTGGCAACCCAAGTTTCTAATTCTGGGTTTCAGAGGGTGTGGGCCAATTAAAATATTTTCCACTTGGCTTTGGGACAGTTTTCAATAGTCCCCAGGCTTGAATTTTCCAGGGTTCAATTATCCACTTAGGATTAAAGTTTCCTTTGGGTTAATTTGTGTGATTGACAATGTGATTGTTTAGTTGCTCCATTGCTCCATTGCAGGTGTTGACCCTATGCAACATAAGGTTAAGTCTGGCCCATTCTGGGCCCTGACATTTTCTTGGGATATTACCAAATTGCCATTTGCCCAGAGATCCAGGAGAAGACAGCCTTTGTCACCAATTTTGGTCAGTTTAAGTTTATTTGTATGCCCTTTGATCTCACTGGAGCCCCACATACGTTTCAAAACACCATGAATAACATCTTTCATAGAGCCTTAAACAATTTTGTGTCAGTCTATCTGGATGATATTGTGGTGTATAGTTAGACGTTTGAGGAACACATGACTCACTTACATGAAGTTTTCTCTTGCATCCACACCGCAAACCTTGGTATCAATGCAGATAAGACTTTCCTGGCTGACCAAGAGCTTCAACTATTGGGCAACATAATTGACTGTCATGGAAACAACCTAATCCCTCTAAATTAAAGGCGGTAAAGAATTGACCCAAGCTGTCAGGAAGCCAGGCATAGGTAGAGGCATTGATTGACTTGGGACAGAGTACGGCCGGGCTAGTGGGTAATGCCCACCATAGGATGAGTGCTAACTTGATAATATAGGATACAGGTTTCCCAAGAAAAGACCAGGGCCCTGAGTTGGGCACCATAGTGTCTACCATTCCCGTCAAAGTAATGTAGAGTACTCCAAACAGTTGAGTGGACGTGGTATTGGTGGTAGGGTGGGTTCCATTGGGCGGTTGGGCCACAGGGTTAAGGGCAGAGTCATGGGAACAAAGTATGCAGGCAGATAATTGTACTTGTCTTTAAACAATAAGGGCGGTACCTCAATCCTCTTTACTTTATGCCCTAAGTATTTGGTTCCTCTAGTCCTTTCCAAGGGATCAGCAATGAGGATGGTCTCCAAGTTGTACTCTGAGTAGGCGGGGTTGGGTGGGTATTTGGTAAAATATACAGGTCCAAAAGGGGCTCCAGGAGGACAGTATAGTGCCTGAAGAGGGTCATCAGGTTAGTCTCTGGAGGGGGAAGTTGTCTGTTTGTCTACTTGACCAGAGTTAAGATGGAAGATCACTAAGACTAGATAAGGTAAGATTTGTTCAAACCAAAGATTCATAAAACTTTATTATCAAAAATGACAATATGGTCATCACCATACCGCCAGGGCTTTTATACCATGGGTTTTTGCTTCTTTGATTTTTTCAGGGTTCAGGTTTGCAGACAAGGCACTGACAGGGTATGGCTCTTTGCTTAGAGTCTTGAGGGCGGTAGATCCAGGTTGTTCCTGTTCTGGTGAACAGAAGTGATGATGCTTTTCCCCGCTACTACTGTTCACCACATCACCTGAGCAGTTCAACTGTATTACCCATTCTGAAACAAGGACTGTCAGCTGCTGGTGGTCATTGTTAGAGCTAACAGTAGTTTTGTTTTAACTTTCTTTAGGCAAGTTATAGCCTCTTCATAGGTCTGGATCTTTGGTGGTGCAATGTTGGCAGCAATCTGGTGACCATTTGGTGAATTGTCCTTGGAAGACTGGCAGGTCTTGGAGTAACTCAGCAACTTGGGTTTGCAACTCAGCAATTTGGCAGGTTCCTGTCCATCCTGGGTGACTTGATTACCCTTTGGAGGGTCAGGGTTCAATTATGTGGTTTCCAATGTTAATATTGAACTTCCGGTCTCAACACTTGACAGGTTGGCAGGGTCCTGTTTCTCCTGGTTGGGGCAAGGCGTCTCTGGTGGGCCAGGGTTTGACCCAACTTGCAGTCTGGAAGGCTCCTGTCTATCCTGGTCAACATAAGGCTTTTTATGAGACCCAGGGTTTTATTCTCAGGTTTTCAATAAAAGTATTGAAATTTTATTCATGACACAAGCCAATGTCAGTCACAGCAGTCCAGTTTTTTCTTGGGACCATAGTATATTACCATGACTTCATAGAGAATTATGATAGATTGGTTGCACCCTTGTTTGATGTTACCAGAGCCAAAGCCAACTTTTTATGAGCCAGTGATCAAGACTAGGCCTTCCAGATACTTAAAGATGCCCTCTCAAGCAATAAAGTATTGGCATACCCAGATTTCAACATTATATTTCATATCTTCACGGACAAGTGCAACATTGCAGTGAGAGTTTTTCCGCCAGAAGCACAGAAACAAGATGAAACCCATCACATAAATGTCAAAGAAACTCACAAAGCACAAATTGAACTACTTTATATACAGCAAAGAGTTCCTCACAGCGTTACATGCTCTCTAAAAATTCAGATACTATGTTTTGGGTTGCAAATTCACTATCCATAGAGACAATGTAGTGGTTAGATACATCTTGAATAATTTGAATCCCTCATGCAGATGTACCAGATGGCTGATGGAATTGATGGAATACAATTTCAAATTGAAACACACTCCTGGAAAGCTGAACCAGTTAGCAGACAGACTCTCCTGACAATTGTCCATGTTGAACATCCAAGCCACCCCCTACAAGCCCAAGTTAGAAACAGTCTATAGAGCTCTCAAACATGGAATCCTTTCCCAAGCAAAGAATGCCAAGGAGTTTTTGGTTTACTGTTCACAATTCACAGTTATTGAAGGAAAGCTCTTCTGAAGCAGAAGTCTCAGCTACAAGAAATCCTAAGACTGTACCAACGCAAGAAAGCACTTCAAGAAGCCCACAACCAAGAAGGACATTTTTTTTGAGAACTGGGGAGCAAGTTAGGAGGAAATAAAACCAAACTCTTGACCACAATAAAAATTGTGATTTTCAGCAACAACCAAAAAAGGTTGCTGCCAATAATTCCTAGGAGGCCAAAGGGTGGAAGGAATCAACTGAACACCAAAAGCAACAGAAAAGACCAAATAACTGATTAGACTAAAAAATTTCAAACTTTATTAGAGTAGAGAATGATGAAGAAAGGTCTTTTACAGCTCTTGCATTCATTTAAGGGATGGGATAGGATTGGGGTGGTAGATTGAATATCGCAAACTAATCAACCAATAATATGGGCGGATACAAATGCATTTCTTGATGCAGGAAAATATTGAAATTTTTTGAATGGACATAGTCAAAAAGAAAAACCAAACCAGCTAACATCAGGAAATTTTCTTTGAATGCAATTACCGCTTCTCCCAGCTGCTCTTGCACATGATATTTAACCAGAGGTGTCTCTTGGGTGGGTTAGGTGGGGCATCTTCAGAATAATTCCAAAATATTAAATTGATGGCCTTTTTTGAGCTTTTTAAGTAACCTTTTAGATAAATATTCAAAAATAACTTGGTAGAAATTCCCAAGCATTTGGAATTAATTGAAGTGGAGGCCTAAGGGGGAGGCGTAACCTTACAATTTTGGCCAACAAGTGACCATGGTAAGAGAAAGCATCCTATACTGGTGGTGTCATGGCCTGGGTTGCTCCCAGGGGAACCTTCAGTTGAGGGGAAGGGTCAAGCCTGGAAGGCCCAGTAGATCATGGGGGGCATCTGTATCACATAACTAGCAGCTGTGTCTCAAGGACACTACACTCCCATGTGGGGAATCACTTGCTCAGTGAGCCCCAGCATGGTCAAGTAGGCAAACCCAAGCTTGCTGTAATCATATGATGATGCAGAAGAAACAAGAGGAAGTTCTCCTGTGGCAGCGCTCATGGTCAGGCTTGGCTGGGCAAGTTGTTGGAGCAGAGTAACACCAGGAAAGGAGAGGCATGATGTAGGAGCAGGGATTATTTTTTGGTCCAGCACTCTAAGAGATGGGGTGAAGGCTGGTGTTGGTTGGTTGGAGGCAGCAAGAAGTTTATCTGTTTCCCAGGGCTGACGTTGGTGCTGGAAGTACTCTCTGTTTGAAAGCACCAGCAGTATGAAATTTCTTATAATGTAATAAACCCTTGCAAATTATAAATGCTCAGTATGCATTAACCAATAAAAGTTTATTAAGTGAAGGTGTAAACAAGGGAAGGGCTGTCAGTGTTCCCAGCTATATCCTGCTGGGAAACTGCAATGGTACTTACTAGCAACTTCTTATTGGCTGTCAATGAGTTAATCTTGAGTTAGGTTCCATTGGCGGCTTCTTATTTGTCAGTTAAGTGGATTCTTCTACTATTTTTGCCCTGGAGGAGCTGGCAGGGGAATTTTGGATAATAAGCAACCCAAGTCACAATTCCTTGGCTTTAGAGGGTGTGGGCTAATTAAAATTCTTTTTGATAGGTGTTGGAGCAATTTTCAATTGCCCCCAGGTTTGGTCTTTATCAGGGTTTGATTCCCCACTTGGCATTAAAATTTCCTTTTGGTCAATCAGTGTGTTTGACAACACAATTGTTTGGTTGCACAATCTGTCAGGATTGTCAATTCTTTTCCCCTGGAAACCCAGGCCCAAGAGTGGGATTCAAACTCTGACCCTGAATTCCCGCAGACCACCAGCCCTATGGACCAAGGGACCGCCCGCCCACATTTTCTTGGGACTGAACCTCCGCAAGCTGAAGCTCCTGCTAAGTCCCAAAGTCAGAATACCAGCACAGGCTTGACCATGGTGGTGCCCAAGGAGGAGCTACTCAAATTGCCTAATGAATGCAGAGAAAGTTCCTCTGTGAACTCATGAACTTAAAGTCCTCTTGGGTAACCAATCAAATTCAATTACCAAAGAAAAACACAGGCTTTAGGCCCGGCCCCATGACCACAGCCCAAAATCAAGAAAATCAAGTGACTGATTTGGACATTCCAACCAATGAGAGAACACCCAGCTGAGGTGCCATTTTGCCGCTCCTGCACCCTGGCCACCTGCCTGCATTTTTCCCAATATTTTGATGAAGCCTTTACAGAAAATACTAAGTTTGGAGGCAGGATGCTATACATGTCTATAAATTCTGTGCTCAAACCTTATTGTTATTTTTGAATAAAGATTATTTTATTTTGGCTTACACAGCTACTGCCTTATTTTTTATTTGCCCTCTATCAATTCAGTACAAGATCTCCTGGCCCTCCTGTCCCTCTGCCTGCAGATTTCTGTCCTCCAGGTGTTCCCTTTGGCTCCGTCCACTTTGCTGAATATCCTTTGAAACCTGAATATAAGGACTACACCCTGGAAAAGATACTTGAACTAAATTTTTTGGCCTGTATGCAATCTGCAGCTAGATACAATTGTCAAGGCCTGTGGATATTCTCAACACCCAAATTGTTTAGAGGAAAATTCAACTACCTGCCTGCCTACAAACTCAATATGGAACCGCCTGTGACCCCCAAGCCTATGCCCGCTTTCTCACCCAACCTTCCAACCAACCATACTGGTAAGCTGTTTGGGATTGTGTACATAACTCTCACAGGGGTGATTGACACTATAATTCCGGCTGCTGGCCTGCGGTCCTGGGCAGGAAAGTCCTTCTCCTACTTTTAAAGTTAGCTCCTCTCTTGTGGTGGGCTTTACCCGCAAAAAGTCTGCCCCAAGTTACCCCTGAAAATGATGGGCCTGCCGCCTAAGACTGGATCCCTGACATTATAGCAATCCTTTTTAAAACCTGGTACCCTGAGCTCCAAGATGTTGTTATTTCTTGGGGCATCTTGTATGATTTTGTTATCAATAATCACTTATTACACCTATAAGATGACCATGAATCTGACCTCTTACATGTGGAAGAATGCAAACCTAAATGACTCAAAGGGAATCAACACCATCACTGCTGATGCCAACAAAGCTCCTTCCTCCTAAGTGCAAAATGTGATTGTAAACCAGTCCCTCACAAAGGCAGAAATGCCCCAGATGGAGAAATTTACACTTGAGGAAGCTTGACGTGCCATGCCAGTACTCTTCCTGCATTTCCAAGCCAACACCCTATCCTACACCAGTGACACCAAGAAGGTACTTGGGGTTGCTTCCATGCTCTCAGGAGACGCCCTGGACTGGTTTAGCAAGGCCACAGCAGAAGACGTGGAATTCTGCTTGGACTATGCCAAGTTTGAGGCAGAGCTAATGACCACCAGGGAAGATTGCAACACTAGATATTACGCCCTGAACTCTGTGCTAGAAATCTGACAAGGTTCTCAAACCCAGAAAGTGTATATTGACAAATCCCTCAAATTGAAAACCTGTACCCAACTTGAGGACAAACAGGCAGCCATCATATTCTGGAAGGGGGTGAACCCAGCCATAAAGGACCTGCTGAAACACCACCCTCCCACTCTTGGCCTAGAAGAATTGGTTCCCCTATGCAAGGGCCTCAGCATGAACCAAGAGAGCGCCAGTACAGCCCATCACCGCCAGACCCAAACCCCCACACCCAAAAGAGCGGGGATGACCCCTGAGGAACTCCAGAGACACTATAGAGAAGGACTCTGCTTCCACTGCCACAAAGAAGGGCACCTGACCAGAGCCTGCCCTAAGAAAAACCCTGCCCCCATTTCTTTGGCCCAAATAAATGCTTCCTCCCAGTCTTACAAGTTTATCCTAGTATCAGTCAACATCAAAGGAAAACTAAAGACTGAAGGCGTTCATTAAAACTGGAGCAGACAAGAGCTTCATTGATGCTGAGCTAGCTCAAGGATTAGGCCTGTCCGCATCTGAGAACTGCCTACAGATCATCATGCAAAAAAGCACAAAAGATAAGGATTACAAATGCAAGCAAGAGCTGCCTCTAGTCATAGAAAATAATACATACCCATTGTCTCTCATCCTGCTGAAAGGCCTACTGCACCCCCTCATCCTGGGAGATTCCTGGTCCAACAGACTTGGCCTCATCCTCAACTACCAAGAACAGAACATCACCTTAGGAGATAAAGGAAACCTCAACACTGTACCCTTTTGCACCAACCCAGAGGAAATTACCTAAGGATTTATGACCATACAAATAGAACCTAGTGTGGGGGTTCTACCTGCTTCCCTAGAAAGTTGGAATCACGTTTTCAGCAAGGAAGCAGTAACCTGTCTCCCTGAACACACAAAGTATGACCACACCATTAACCTCCTACCAGGCACTGAGCCCAAACATGGCCCCATCTATAGCTGCAATCACAAAGATCAGTTGGCACTGAAAGTGTACATCAAAGATATGTCCAAGAAAGGCTTCATCTGTGTGTCCAAGAGCCCTTGCTTGTCACCAATGCTGTTTGTGGGCAAGAAGGACGGCGGTATGGGCCCGTGTGTTAACTACCAGAAGCTGAAAAATATAACCATAAAGAACTGTTACCCCATTACTAACGCTGATGACTTGTATGATGTGCTGACAGGCGCTCAGGTATGCTCTAAGATTGACCTCTGGGATGTGTTCAATCAGATCCAAATCAAGGTAGGCAACAAGTATAAAACAGCATTCAAGACCAGGTATGAACTCTAAAAATACCTGGTGATGCTGTTTGGACTTTACAACACCCCCAACACCTTCCGGCGCATGATCAATACAGTCCTGGGCAAATACCTTGACCAGTTTTTTGTGGCCTACCTCAACAATATCCCCATCTATAGCAAGACCCACAAAGAGTACCTACTCCACCCAGACCTAATCCTGAGCAAACTCTCACAAGCCAATATACACACAAAAATCAAGAAGTGTGAATTTTTCCAACCAGAGGTGGAATTCCTGGGCTACATGATGAAGACTGGAGGATTTGCAATGGCCCAGGATAAGGTGGACGCTGTAAACTCCTGGCCTACCCCTACATACCAGAAAGATGTCAGAAGCTTCCTGGGGTTAGCAAACCATTGCAGAGACTTCATCAAAATATTTTCCTCCATTACGCTGCCACTTACCAGGCTCTTCTTGGACAAGGCACAATTTGTCTGGACCAATAAATGCACATTTGTGTTTGAACCCCTGAAGAAGGCCTTCACATATTCCCCTGTCCTTGCCATGCCTGATCTGTCTAAACCTTTTGTGATTGAGACAGATGTGTCCAACTTTGCAGTGGGTGGGGTCCTTCTTCAGGAAGGAGGGGATGGTATTCTATATCCTGTAGCATAATACTCCAAGAAGATGCTGCCAGCCAAAGGGAACTACCTGATCTACAATAAGGAGATGCTAGCTATAATGGAGACCCTGAAACATTGGCGCTGATACCTATGTTGCGCTGAATTTCCATTAAAGGTCATGACAGACCACAAGAACTTGATTTACTTCTTCAAACTGCAACAGCTTACCCAACAACAAGCAAGATGGGCCTTAGAGCTGGCCGACTACACCTTAACCATAGACTACAAGACAGGAAAGGTGTCACAGATTGAATGGATTAAACATTAAGTTGTCTATCTAGGAATTGAGCAACAGAACAGTTGTGTGATTGCGCTATTGCATCCTGATTTTACTAGGGATAAAGACGTTTAAAACACCTCTAAAACAGGTGTTTGATTTGCCTTTCAAATGCGCACAAGGCACAGGCTTTACTTCCGCAATTATAAATAGAACAACAAAGTTATTTATATCTACCTCCTTAAGGAAAGCCGCGTGGAAGCGGTTGTTCTCTTGCAGTGGACTTTTAGCTGTGCCAATTTACTCTCCTCCATTAGGGAAGTCCTTCTGTCTGTGCCTCCCTGCCCCTGGTGGCAATTCCCCCACCTCACACTATATAAGTGTGATACTATCTAAATAAACACCAGTTTTGTCTTATTATCTTCTTATATTCTTCTGTCCTTACCCAGGCTGTCACTATACCACAACAGGTATAGTATTAAAATAAAGAAGTAGTAGACTAACTATTTGTAGAAATCAGCACCCAGGATGCATATTTTACGGCATTGGCGCTCATGGCTTCTTCAAACTGCAGCTTCCTCTCTTCCTACTCCCGCGGCCTTGTTTTTGTGGAGGGAGATGTCCTTGCCTATACCTGCGGCTCCTTCTGCCCAACCCGCTCCAGGATCAACCTTCACTGCTTCTGGCTCTCTATCTGGTAGACTTCATGGCTCTTTCTATGGTCAACCAGGACTAAGCCAGTGGTTGCCTAACTGCCAACAACTTTCAGAAATTGCCAGCTCTCAGTCAAGTATGATCTCCTGGATGAACTCCATTGAAAAAGCCCTTATCTCCTTGATACCAATCCAGCCTGACCCCATGGCCAAAGCAACCGGCATGAACCGCATCTCCTGCTCCTTGGAGCCTGCCTTGGTAAAGGAAGTATGCTGTCAATATTCTCATCCTTCTTCTTCTGGTTGTTCTCCTGATGGAATCTCCCTTAATTCTGGCACCCTCTAAACTGTTAGCCGCTCTGGCACCTGCTCTGGCTCCCCAAATCTTGCTCAAAATATATCAGAAGCTGTTCACTCCCACTCTGGAATGGCTCTATGGATGAGCAAGATAGAACATGTACTTTCTTCCTTGGTACCCACTCAGATGAATCAGCATGTTGCCCTGGAGTTCTATGATCATCAACAGAAAACTCCTAAGCTGGAAGACATCCATAACAGCTGCACCATGGGATTCTCTGCTCTTCAGTATACTATAAAGGCTCAAGAGAAACAGATGGGGTTTCTGGAAGAGGAATTAGTTATGGCCTTTCAGGAAAAGAAATAGTGGCTAGATGAGTTGGATGCTCAACGTGCTCTCCTTGACTCCCTTCAGGACCAACTAAGCAAGCACCTTGAAGATGCCTCAGCAATTAGTACCCCTGATACTCTAATGGGATTGCATGATAATGCTAAAGCTGATAGTTCCTCCTCTCAGAAGATCCATACTACATTGCCCCTTCCTGACTCCCACCACTGTCACAGAAGCAATGAAGAGGATGTCTCCTTCATTGCACCTTCAGCAGGAACCCTGGAGTCTCCCTGGGAACCTGATAGTAATCCCTCCATCACTCCTGATGGTTCTGAAGCAACTAAACCTCAGGCTATTCAGAGCAAGGAAGAATTCACTGATCATTCTGGCATTGAGGAGTACAATGAGGATCACTCAAAAAACTACTAAGCAGCCAGAACAAGGAGAAATCCTTGTCTGCATTTGTGGTTTTACCTCCCTCCTCTCCCCCCATTCCTCTCCCCCCTGACAAGCCTGTGCCTGACCCTGGCACTTGTTTTTCCTTTACAACAGAGCCTTCTGATGCCCCTCCGCTGGTTGGCTTTGCCTCTCAATCAGAAACGTGTGATTCTTGCACTGTGAGAATGCAAGAAGATCTTGTCTACTGGGCCCCCACATCAAAGTTCTTCTTGGCCATGGACCTGATACCTGGCTACTGGCAGATTGATCTCCCTCCAGATGACCCAGAAAATTGTGTCATCCTTGCCAACCAAAGGCTTTTCCAACCTACCAGGATGCCTCATGGTCTCTCTAATGCCCCAGCCACCTTCCAACAAGCTATGGACGCTGTGATGGGAAACCTCAAGCCCTCATGTGTCCTGGTCTATCTGGATGACATTAAAGTCTTCTCTTGCATCTATAACAAACACCTGGAACCCCTGGAAGAAGTGTTCAAACGTCTGAACTACATCAATCTGGAGTACGCTGATAGAGAGCTTACAGTTGCTTATACGCTGTGTAGTAAGAAGGTCAAGGTGCTACCTCTCTCAATTGGGGAAGCCAAGGATATCCCAGTCTACGCCTCCTGTAATGTGACTACCCCACTTGTCTCTCAGGTGATCCACAATACAGGCCTCTTGCTGGCTCTAACAGCTGGCACTCATGGAGAAATCTTTGGCATCCCTAATGCCTCCAGACTAGAACCATGGGTTACACCAGGCATCCTCATGCCAAGAGAGAAGCAGGTACTCATACTCTTGGCCAACATGAGTTGTGAAGCTATGGTTGTCTCCAAACACCAACTTCTGGTTTATATACAACTGGAAGAGCATGGCAACCTGCACTAGACCGCCCCCTTTGTGGGCTTCTCTGAGTTGGGTCTACCCTGTGAGCAACCACTGGTGCTATTGGTCATAAGCCGCAACTCTCTATCTGGCCTCTCTAAAGAGCAGAAGGATCAAGCTATGGATATCTTTGCCCAGTATAAAGATGTGTTTGCCAAGGATGATTATGACCTGGGCAAGGCTGCAGATGTTGCTCATCATATTGACACCCAAGGCAGTCCACCTATCTGCTCCAGACCTATACGGCGCAGTCAAGCCAATCATGCTGTGGCTAACAAGGAGCTTCAGAAGCTATTAGGATCTGGCTTACTGGTCCCCAGTAAAAGCCCTTGGGCTTCCTCTCTCCTTATCATCAAAAAGAAGGATGGCAACAACCGTGTGGTGATTGAATACCGTCAACTGAATGCTGTTACCAAGAAGGATTCATATCCCCTCCCTCATATTGATGGTACCTTGGACCAACTGGGTGGCACCAAGTTCTTCAGTGCCATGGACCTTATCAGTGGGTACTGGCAGATTGACTTACCCCCTGCTGATCAAGAAAAATGTGCAATCATCACTGACCAAGGGCTATTCCAACCCACAAGGATGCCTCAAGGTCTGTCCAATGCCCTGGCTACCTTCCAGCGGGCCATGGATGCAGTGATGGACAACCTCAAACTCACCAGTGTCTTGGTCTACCTGGATGACATTAATGTGTTCTCCCAAACCTTTAATGATCACCTACAACACTTGAATGAAGTCTTCCAGAGGTTACTTGCAGCCAATCTCAAGCTCAAGCCACGCAAGTGCAACTTCTTCAAGGAGCACCTTGAGTTCTTGGGGTTCATCATTAGCCAAGATGGACTCCGCCCTGTACCTCTGAAGGTAGAAGCCATTGAGAAAACATAGATCCCGGCCAATAAGCGGGATGTGCAGGTCTTCCTGGGGATGATTGGGTACTACTGCTGCTTCATCTTTAACTTTGCATCCCTGGGTAACCCCCTTTTTCAGCTTCTCTGAGCTGATAAGGAATTCTTCTGGAGCCTAGCGTGACAATCTTCCTTCAATGCTCTCAAGGGAACACTGACTGAAGCCCCTGTACTGGCCTACCCTGACTTTGCCAAGCTGTTTGTGGTTCATACAGATGCTAGTCTGACTGCAATTGGGGGTGTTCTCTCCCAACTGGACTCCAAAGGACTTGAACACCCTGTTGGATACTGCTCATGTACGCTTAAGGTTCATGAGAGGAACTACACTGTCACCAAATGAGAGTGTCTGGCTATGATATACTCCTACCA
Source organism: Entomophthora muscae (assembly GCA_014839935.2). Lineage (NCBI taxonomy): Eukaryota > Fungi > Entomophthoromycota > Entomophthoromycetes > Entomophthorales > Entomophthoraceae > Entomophthora > Entomophthora muscae. Next base: position 43,538 of record QTSX02006406.1, read on the forward strand.
ACAATTCAGAGCCTATCTCCATGAGATACATTTCACGGTTGTAACAGACCATGCCTCCTTGCAATGGCTGAAGACCCTCAAGGACCCCAAAGGGCGTCTGGCGCATTGGGCCATTAAACTTCAGGCTTATGACTACAAAATCATTCATCAAGCCAGAGCAGCCCACCAGAATGCTGACTGTCTCTTCCGCCTTCCCACTGTTGCCTTAATATCCCACATGGCTGACATTTTCTATGACAAGCTTATGGAGGATCCTTCTTTGTGGGGGGAGGAGCCGGTAGAGATACAGAGATCTCTCAAGAAGCTAACTGTTGATACCAAGGTCTCTAAGGGACAACTCCTGAAGCTTTGTGGAGACTCTTGGCTATCCTACATATGCCCATCCCTACGCATGGACTCAGTGGTGGCCGCTCACAAGACTACTGGTCATGGTGGCATACAGAAGACGTTAGCTCTGCTACAGCAGCACTGCTTCTGGGAAGGAATGAACACTGACATAGTAGATACGCTTGCCAACTGTCATGACTGCAACATTGAGAGGCCTAAGGTTGCCAAGTTCCAACACAGACTTGTACGCCCTGGGTTTGCCTTCCACACTGTAGCCATTGACATAGTGGTCCCCCTGCCAGCTACCAACAGTCACAACAAGTTCATCATTGTGGCAGTTGACCATCTGACTAAATGGGTAGAGGCCAAGGCAATCCCCAACCAATCTTCACTAGTGACAGCCATGTTCACCCTGGAGAATATCATATATAAACATGGTTTCCCCCATATTCTGCTGACAGACAATGGTATCAACTTCACCAGTTATATGATCCCCCGCCTCAACCAACTGATGGGAATTTGTGGGATACTATTCACTCCTTACCGCCCACAGACAAATGGCATGGTAGAGCGCACTAATGAAAGCCTGGTCCAGATACTCTGGAAGCTAAGTCACCAACATGAGACTGAATGGGATACCTTCCTGCCTGCAGCCACCTTTGCATACAACATTGGGTACCATTGGGCCACTGGCAAGCCGCCCTTCAAACTGCTCTACAGCCGGCAACTAGGACTACCTCTTTACTATATTCCTTGGTAAAGCCCAGCCTGGCTGTGTCCCCAGAGGCGTACCTCAACAAGCTGGTTTAAACCCTTATTTGTTTGCAATCAGAGGCCTACACCGTAAATTTAAACCATAAGTTGCAGGACCTAGAACAAGCTGCATCCAAACGCCCCACCTTACCCACTTACCTGGTAGGAGACTCAGTCTACTTCTTCAGCAATAGAGAGTACAGCCGTGAATCCAAACTTGCCTCCCTTTGGCAAGGCCCAGTTTAAGTTATCCAGAAGACTGACCCCAACTCCTACACCCTTAAGGAGCCTCATTCTGGGCAATTGATTACTAGAGTACATGCTCAGTATATGTGTGCTGCTCCTAGTGACCAAGAGTAAGCCCCAATGAGGACAACAACCCAAAAAACAAAAGCCTAATTAAAAAATTCCATGGGTTGTTGTCCTGTTTGTGTTAGTGTTGCACCAAAGTATGAGGAATAAGAATAAAAGAGCAAGGTGTTTATTGGAGACTGACAAGACTCTTCATGTACCACACCAACTGTTCTACCACCTGCATTAAAGCCAAGAAACACAACTGGTTACCCACAGATCCATGAAGCCAATGACCAAGGATTGGGAAACAAACCCCCATCTAACAAGACATATGATTGACCACAACACCATATCCTCTACCTATAGACGCCAAGCCATTCTTGGCCCTGTTGTCTAATCCAGTGGAGGGAAATGTCGCAGATTGAATGGATTAGACATTAAGTTGTCTATCTAGGAATTGAGCAACAGAACAGCCGTGTAATTGCGCTATTGCATCCTGATTTTACTAGGGATAAAAACCTTCAAAACGCCTCTAAAACAGGTGTTCAATTTGCCTTTCAAATGCGCACAAGGCACAGGCTTTAGTTCCTCAATTATAAATAGAACAACAAAGTTATTTATATCTACCTCCTTAAGGAAAGCTGCATGGAAGCGGTTATTCTCTTGCAGTGAACTTTTAGCCATGCCAATCTACTCTCCTCCATTAGGGAAGTCCTTCTGTCTGTGCTTTCCTGCCCCTGGTGGCAATTCCCCCGCCTCACACTATATAAGTGTGATACTATCTAAATAAACACCAGTTTTGTCTTATTATCTTCTTATATTCTTCTGTCCTTACCCAGGCTGTCACTATACCACAACAGGTATGGTATTAAAATAAAGAAGTAGTAGACTAACTATTTGTAGAAATCAGCACCCAGGCTGCATATTTTACGGCAAAAGGTGAACGTGGAACCTGACACCCTAAGTAGAAGAGCTGATCTGGTGCCTACCCACATAGAAATTCACAACCACAGCACCCAAGTTCTCTTGGACCCAGTGAGTCTAGGCATCCACCTGGGATTGATGAAAATCAGAGCCATCAAACCAGAAGTACTAAGGGCCCAAATAATCAACAAATTCACCAAAATGATGATCTCTCCCAATCCTTGGATAGCGCCTACTACCAAAAAGGCTACTCATTGAAAGAAACAATATTAATGCTCCACAACAGGATCTTTGTACCAGAAGGAAACATCAGAATCAACATCTTTAGAGACTACCACAATACCAAGATGGCTGGACATCCAGGGATACTCAAGACCCTCTGGAGCATCAGAAGAAATTTTGCTTGGCCAAAAATGGGTCAATAAGTAAGTGTGTACCTGAAGGCTGTGAGACATGCAGAAGGATTAAAACCTGTTGATCAAAACCTGAAGGCCTGCTAAGACCCTTAGACATACCTCATAGACCCTGGAGATCTGTTTCCATGGACTAAATTGCGGAACTGCCCCCATCCCTCTCCTTTTATGCAATTCTGGTCATGGTAGACTGCTTCACCAAGATGGCATATTTTGTATTAACCACCACCCATTACATGACAGCAGAGACAGCTCAACACTTCCATGACTGCATCCTCACTCAACACAGAATACCTGAGGAAATCATCACAGACAGAGGACCCCAATTCACTTCAAACTAGTGGACACAGGCGATGAAAGACTTGGGAATCAAGTGATGTGTGTCACCTCTTACTACCCACTGATGAACAGTCAAATTGAAAGAGTGAACCAGATTCTTGAACAATACCTTCAATGCTATGCCAACACTGATCAGGATAATTGGTCCAAAATTCCCCCCATGGCCCAGTTTGCCTATAACAGTAAAGATCACGCCTCCACTGGAATCCCCATTCAAAGCCAACTATGGGGTTGACCCCACCTGGGACCCCAAGATTGGTGAGAAGGAAACTAACACTACTGGACGCTCCTGGATTGAACAGATCTACAACACAAAAAATATGCTTAACCAACCTGAACTGTGCAGTGCAAACCTACAAAGCCTTTTCCAACCACAAACAAACTCCAGGATAACCCTTGAAAGTTGGAAATGAAGTTACCTGGACTCCTGGAATGTACCCCTACATGTGCTCTGTAGGAAGTTAGCTCACAGAAGAAGTGGCCTCCACAAGATCATAAAAATAGTTGGAGAAGCTGCCTTCAAACTGGACCGACCCCCCTCCTGGAAGATTCATGATGTGTTTCACTGCTCCCTGTTGTTTAAAAAAGATGGGAACTTGATCCCCCACCAACAGCTCAAGACAGCCCCTCACCCATCCAAACAGGCTGCTGAAAAGGAATATGAAGTCTTTCAGGGCCCAGATTGCCCTGGACAGTCATTTGGCCTCCTTAGAGTTGATTAAACCTGCAGTGTGGAAACCCACACAAAGTATCTTCCAGGGCAGAAACCCCCCTTTTGACTAGCAAATGGCCTGGGATTTGAGAGGCACATAAGCCTTGAATCCCTGGCTTTGAGCCTGTTATTGAATTTGGGCCACTCACCTATTGGGAAATGGCACATTGGGAGCGCAATTGTTTGATTGCACAATTGGACAATTGATTCATTGTGGTAACTATAAATAACTGTGGCATCTTGGAATGCTGCAATTCAAGAAAGGCACATGTTATAGAAACAAATGAGATCTCACCCTCTTGCCCAAGCACACAAATTCCGGTAAAAATTGCAAATTCAACTCAAGTTGATGCCATCAGTTCTCTGGTGGCACAAAAGGCCACAGAATCTTTAGTAAGTATAAGTAGTGAGGGGGGAGAAGCCCTCCTCACTGTTGACATCTTAATAAAGCCAGTTTGTGCCCAGAAATTATTATCTTATTGCAGGAATTGTCTATTCTTGCTCAAATTTAATTATTCTCTTTGCATCTATTTGTGAATCCACTACACAATACAAACTTGCATATCCATATCCTCCTGGTTACATTCCTGCTGCTCTTGTCAAACCACCCTGCGCCTTTGACTTGGATTATTTCCAACCCCACCACCTGGATCTGCTACCATTTATGAAGGAGATTCCTACTGCTAATCCTCTCCCAACGCGCCTCCCACCCAGGGCTTTAGCAAACTGGGGTACATCTATATCACAGTATTAGGGCTGGCCAAACAAGTGGTGCCCCATACTGGGAGTTGGCTCCCCCTAGCCACTTCTCTAAACTACCTTGTTTGTATAGCGCCTATTGTGTACATGGCCTTCCAGACCCATCCTGCCTCCCCTGTGGGAGTCCAGCCAGACTCTGGTATGGGCTGTGACAGTATGTCAACCATATCTAAACTAATAACCCTGGGCCCCTATTCTTCTTTGACTATAGGTTTATCTTGGATGCTTTTATTTTTGACCTCAGCTTACTACATAAGACAGTATATGACCAAGAAACCTGAAAAGAACAAAAGCCAGGAAGCAATTGTCATCAAGCCGTACCAAGTCCAGACTGTGACCATCTCCACCTCAAACCAGAATACTGCTGCCCCCACAACCTTTCCTAACCTGCCAAAAATGGACTTTGCTGGCTTCAAAAAAGGAATGATCATGATAAACGCCTTGTTTCACACCCACCCCAAGATCTTCAGAGACAACACTCAGAAGGTTATGATGGTGGCCGCCCAACTGAAGTATGATGCCAGAGAAACCTTCTTGACCAGCCTTGAGGAAGACCCAGACCTCATACTCTCCTAAAACCAATTCCTGGAGAGAATGAACTCAGCAACTACCCCTTCTGGGGCAAAGATCCAAGCCTACATGGGGCTCATCTGCCTGACCCAAGGAAGAGACAACCTGCAGACCTACATACAACAACTCCTACGCCTGGCAGAGGCAGCCAAGATTCACAATAACATATCAGGTCTGCATTTCAGAAATGGTTTGAACCAACACCATGCCAGCCTAATGAGACACCACTGATGCAAACTACCCAAAAATGAGCTCCTGGCTATTGCCAGAGGCATGGGCTTCAGCCAACCACAAAGATACCACGCTGGCCAATCCCAGAACAATCAAACCCCTGGTGCAAGTAGGCCCCATTTGAACATGACTCCTGAGAGTACCAACATCACGTCAGAAATAGATATGCTTATATTACCACCAGAGTGGCCATTTATCCAAGGATTGCACTAGATGCTTCAATGGAACCCAAGGAGCAACCATCTCAGCAATAAATAATGATTCCTAGTATTATCCTATCATTGACACTACTTTATGGTATCATGATCATAAGTTGAATACTGTAGCTCTCCTAGACAGTGGGGCAACCCTCAACTACATGGAACATAGCCTAGCTGAGAAACTTGGTTTACCAATCCAGGGAAATGTCACAGTAGATTCCATAATGCTGGGTATTGTCTGTCTAAGTAAGAAATCTCAGAAGGCCGGAAAACCTGTATCAAAATTGACTGAGTTAACAGATTTAAACCAAACAGTTGATCAAAAATGGGTCACAGCTGCTCCAGTCTGTCAGCTGAAACCAGCCCCCCCTTTCAAACTGATGTTGATAAATTGATGTAATATGAGGGTCACCCAATATGAGCTTGTTAATCAGTATAGCCATCAGAAACTAGTCACACAAGGGTTCTTTGCAACCTGGACCAGATACTTACTTGACAATGTGGAAGTAATAGGAGGTCAAGACTCAGGTGGTATTGCTTAGTCACTTTTTCTGATATATATTGAATAGTTTTCCCTGTTTCAACTCTAAGAGTTGAGTCCTCCTAAATTTACTCAATAAAAATCATTTATCCCAATTTCTAATTTTTGATTTTAAAAATGCATCCTGTGATTAGGTTGTTGCAGTATATCCCGTACAATCTGATTCTGAACCAAATAATTTCTGGAAGATGGGGCCCTGCAACTGGAACTTTGCTGCCGGTGCCTCCCAATGTTAATTTCATGCCAGCCAATTTTGCAGCTCCTCCCCCCATTCTTGAAAATGAAAATTGTGTTAATTCTCAATGCCCAGAATTTTATGCTGAAGATACATTGATGCTTTCCCAGGTCATTTATCTTGGACTACTTTGGTTAGGACTAATTGTTCTACTTAATCCTGGAGTTACAATTGGAAATTTCACAAAAAAATATCTGAAGCCGCGTTGGTGGTTAATCATCAATTCTATGTGGATTTAGGTGGTAATTCCCCATCACTTAGAAACGGCTTCATATTATCCAGTAATTTCCGTCACAGGAAACTCACAACTGGTAACCTTGGGTAACAAGACCACAGACCTGTCCCACAAATGTATAGAGTTTGTCTCCCTGAAGTTAAACAAGAGACTGCTGCCCACCAGATTCCACATCATGGAGAAGCTGACCAAACCTGTAGTGATAGGTTTTGAATGGTGGGTTGACCACCAATTGAACTTGAACTAAAAGAACCATCAAGTGACTGTCACTCATGAGAGCCAAACCTTAGAGATCCCCTGCCTGAACTCCCAGCAGAGCCCTAAGTTAAACAATATCACCCTGGAATCCTGCAAGGCTGAGATCCCAAAATGTTTGAAGCCTTGGGAGTCCGTCTTCTCAGAAGAAGAAGTCACCACCTTGCCTAAACACAGTCAGTTTGACCACGCTATTGACCTCCTCCCCAGAACCTAGCCTAAGCACAGACCTGTCTATAGTTGTAACATGAAGGAACAAGCCTCTCTTAAGAGAGTACTTGGACAAGATGTTGAAGAAGGGATATATACTTGTCTCCAAATCTCCTTGTTTTTCCCCTTTATTGTTGTTAAAAAGAAGGATGGCAACCTACGTCCTTGTGTCAATTACCAGGACCTAAACAGCATCACAGTGAAAAACAGATACCCTGTACCAAATGCTGAATACCTCTCAGACCAGCTTTCAGGAGCCAACGTCTTCTCAAAGGTCAATTTGAGAGATGCCTTAAACCAGATCTGGATCAGACCTGGCAACAAATGGAAGACCGTCTTCAAGACTAGGCAAGATCTCTTTGAATACTTGGTTATGCCGTTTGGGTTGTGCAACACGCCCAGCACCTTTTAAACTATGGTGAATGTGGTCTTGGGAGGACTCAAGGACCAGTGTTGCGTAGCCTACTTAGATGACATCCTCATTTACAGTTGCAAACCTGAGGAGAATGTTGAACACCTTCAAGCTGTCCTACAATGCTTCAAGAAACACACACTCTTTGTTAAACTCCAGAAATGTAAGTTTTTCTAAGAATAGTTAGATTTCCTGGGGTAAAATATACTGAAAGGACTTTTTGCAATGACACCTGATAAAATAGAGGCCATGACATCATGGCCTGAACTTAAGAACTGCAAGGAGGTCAGAAGTTTCCTGGGCCTGGCAAACTTCTGCCGGGAATTTGTCCAAAATTTTTCTTTGATCTGCTTGCCCTTGACCTACCTCACTTCTGAGAAGCATCCCTTTGTGTGGGATGACGCTGCCAAGTCAGCCTTTGAGTTGCTAAAGAACGCCTTTGTTTCTGCCCCCGTCTTAGCAATGCCAGTTTACAATAAGCCCTTCATTGTGGAAACAGACGCCTCTGACTTTTCATTGGGGGATGTGTTGCTTCAGGAGGGGCATGATAGTGAGCTGCACCCTGTAGCCTACTACTCAAGGAAGTTCACTCCTCCTGAGTTGAACTACCCCATCTACAATAAAGAGATGCTTGCTATCATCCAGTCCTTGAAACATTGGAGAAGATACTTGTGTGACGCCAACCGCCCAGTGAGAATTATGACCAATCACAAGAACCTGACATACTTCTTCAAACCACAACAACTGAATCAGCAAAAGCTAGATGGGCCCTATTCCTAGCAGATTTCGGCTTATCAATCAGCTACAAGCCTGGAAAGATCAACATTCTACCAGATGCCCTAAGCCAAAAAGCCAACCTTTTTCCTAGTGCCAAAGAGATTGAAGAATTCAACACTAAATCCTTGCTGTCCCCAAACATGATTGAGCCAATGCTTCTATTCCTGTGACTAGCCAGTAGAAGAGAAGAAATCCAACTAGATCAGACTGTAGACCAGCACTGCATCTTCATCATGGAAGACTTAAAGAAAGATATCAACAGTCAATAATACCAAGCTGGTTACTCCCTACATGGAAACACCCTGCAGCTACACAGACACACCTATGTACCAGAGGGTCTACTGCGCTTAGAGATAATGAAGAAATACCACAACTCCCCCATGTCAGGACACCCTGGGCGTACAAAGACTCTCAAAGGGATTCAGAGAGCCTACATGTGGCCCAGGATGAAGCCAGAGATCAAAGGATACCACAGTGGTTGCAAGACATGTGGATGTACCAATCCTAAGGAAGGAAAGCCAGAAGGATTACTACAACCTCTTCAGATTACAGAAGGCCCTTGGAAGTCAGTTTCAATGGACTATATTGTGGAGCTACCCAATTCAAAAGGATTCAACGCCATCCTTGTATTTGTCAATTGTTTCACCAAGATGTCTCACTTCATTCCAACAACAACCAAAGTAACTGCAAAGGAAAATGTCACTCTATTCTGGAACCAAGTATTCATGAACCACAGACTCCTATAAGAAGTGGTCTCAGACAGAGGCCCACAATTCACCTCTAAGTTTTTTGGCCCAAATCCTAAAGAACTTGGGAATAAAAAGATTGTTGTCTACTGCATATCACCCCCAGAGCAATGGACAGACCAAGAGAGTAAACCAGGTACTTGCACAGTACTTACAATGCTATGTTAACTCAGAAAAAAACAATTGGGTAACCCACCTACCAATGGCTCAGTTTGCGTACAACAACCAAGACCACAGCTCCACTGGTATGTCCCCTTTCAAAGCCAACTACAGATTCAACCCCACATGGAATGCCACCTCACAGAGGAAGCCAACAACCCCAAAGGACAAGAATGGGTCAGCAACATCCACACATGCCAAGAAGAATGTGCCAAGAGCCTGAGAAGAGCAGTACAAGTATACAAGGATTTTGCCAACAAGAAAAAAAGCCCTGGCCCCCCAATTAAAGTAGGAGACCTTGTGTATCTCAGCGCTTAGAACATCAAGACCACTGCCCCTTGCACTAGCTTGAGCCCCTGATAAACAGGTCCTTACAAAGTCTTACAACGCATTGGTACCGTAGCATACTGACTAGAACTGTCCCCCCAGATGGAAGATTCACAATGTATTCCACCGCTCCCTGTTATTGAAAAAGAAAGGACCTTCTCTCCTGCACTAGATAGTGAGAACTGTCCCCCCACCCATCAAAATAGAATGCTTCACAGAACACAAGGTCAAAGCCATCCTGGGACACAAACTCTGATACCAAAAACCTCACTTCCTGGTCAAATGGAAGGGATACCCCCATGAAGAGAATACTTGGGAACCAGAATCCAACCTGGAGAATGCTGTCACCCTGCTGAAGAAATATAAGTCTTAGAGTAAAGAGTTGTGCTCTGCAAGCCTGACTAAGGTGAAGGATGCTGTCAGTGTGAGAGAGGGAGGCTAAACTAACTGAGTTTGGCTCCCATCCTGGTGACACAAACCACCAGGATGCCACCCAGTGGAGAACTGGGATGGCTGCTCAAAGGGGGGACCACAAAGAGGACATATGAGACAGCTGAGGGAAGTATGCATTTAATCCCATCAGTACTAAGCCAGTGAGCAACCAGGGTGTATGGGAGGGGACAGGAGGAGGCATAACGGGAGCATGAAGAGGCACTGAGCTGCTCTTCCCCAGGGTGGAAGGTGGAACACCAAAATTTCCTCACTCACAAGAGTGTGTGAGGAGTAGTCTACAGTATCCAAATCCAAGTCATCACAGGTCAGACTCTTTACTATGGCCTCACCCAAGAATAGGAGACTAATGGAGAGGTCTAGGAGACTGGAAGGGTTGTCACCCACAAGTCAAGCAGAGGAGGAGATTTTTGACCATGGGTCTGGGGATGTCAACCACAACAACAAAAAAATGGAGCCACAGAAAACACCACAAATTTCAAGACTGGAAGTATCATAATAACAATCTTTGCAAAATTTGGATGAAATTTACAAATTTTAAAATTCTACAAGCAATAAAATTGGGTCTTACTAGGGTACTCACAAGTGGAGGCCAGAAAACACAACAGAACGGGTCCAGGAGCTTGGAGGCAAACACTGGTAGCTTTACTGGGAGTTTAAATAAAAAGCGGGTTCAAAACCAAGTAAATAGTAGGAAAAGATCAAAAATAAAGTAGATTTTATATTGAGTTTTAACTTGTATTTCCGGTTTCAAACGTGGTTTTTGAAGACAAAAGCAAAAACAACAACAACTAAGAGTCTGAGTTGGTTCAAAGGGGTCCAGAAGAGATGCTGGGTTTGAGGCGGGTTGGCACAGGGTAAGTTTAAGTGAAACAACTAACACTTTAATCTTTAGATGACAGAAACTTGAAACAGAGCTTCCACACAAAAATAAAAATTAAAAAGAAATTAAAGTCCTAAAACTTTATTGATAGTGAAGAATTAACAAGCAGGGGACCCAAAATCCCCTGGCATTGTTAAAAGGGGATGGGTTGTTAGGGGGAGGTCACCTGACTGGCTTGACTTGTATATGATTGGCTGGACAACAAAATTTGCTGACTTGAGTCAGGAGAGTTGGAGAGTTTTGAATTAATTTCCAAACCCACCTCTGATTGGCTAGAATCGCCTTTAGAGTTTTGTTGATCAATTGCTTTCAATGACACTGATGTGGGACACTTTGATTGGGCAATCCTAATGTTTTTCAACAATGGTTGACACCAGGCTAACAAATAATCTAAATTAATCAGGGTTTCTTCCATGGAGGGGGCAGAGGGGGGCAGAGACTCCACAGGGTATGTGACCACAAATCTCTCATCAACCGTGTGGGCTAAGTCCTCAAGAGAATTAAGAGGTTTAGCTGGTTTTTGAGGGGATTTCTTAGTACAGCAGGGAAAGACTGTCCTATCCAAGGCCAAAGGGGGCAGTGAATTTACAGTCAGGGCCCAGAATAGGCCAGACAAAACCCTATGCTGCATAGGGTCAATGCCTGCCATGGAGCAATCACGCAACCAAATAATTGTGTTGTCAATCACACAGATTAACCCAAAGAAACTTTAACTCTAAGTGGAGAATTGAACCCTGGTCAATGCCAAGCCTGGGGACAATTGAATACCGCCCCAAAGCCAAGTGGAAAAGATTTTAATTGGCCCACACCCTCTGAAACCCAGAATTGGGGACTTGGGTTTCCAAATGGCCCAAAATTCCCCTGCCAGCTTCCCCAGGGCAAAAATAATGAGAGGATTCATCTAACTGACAAATCAGGAGTCACCAATGGAACCCAGCTTAAGAATAATCCATTGACAACTAATAAGAAGTTGCCAGTAAACCAAATTGCAGTTTCCCAGCAGGATATAACTAGGAACACGGCATCCCCTTTTCTTTATTGACATCTTAATAAAGCAAGTCTATTCCTAGAAATTATTATCTTATTGCAGGAATTGTCTGTTTTGCTCAAATTTAATTATTCTCTTTGCATCTATTTGTGAATCCACTACACAATACAAACTTGCATATTCATATCCTCCTGGTTACACTCCTGCTGCTCTTGTCAAACCACCCTGCGCCTTTGACTTGGAGTATTTCCACCCCCACCACCTGGATCTGCTACCATTTATGAAGGAGATTCCTACTGCTCCTCCTCTCCCCAACGTGCCTCCCACCCAGGACTTTAGCAAACTGTGGTTTGTCTATATTGCAGTATTGGGGCTGGCCAAACAAGTTGTGCCCCATACTGGGAGTTGGCTACCTAGCCACTGCTCTCAACTACCTGGTTTGTATAGAGCCTATTATGTACATGGCCTTCCAGGCCCGACCCGCCTCCCCTGTGGGAGTCAAGCCAGACTCTGGTATGGGTTGTGACAAAGTCAAATACATACATGGCAAAAGAACCCACTACCAAAAACCCCAGTACTATGTCAAATGGAAAGGATACCCGCTAGAGGAAAGTACTTGGGAACTGCTGAGCAACCTGGCTAATGCCCAAGAAGCTGTTCAACTCTTTATGAACAAAAAGAACCAGAAGGGAGGACCCTTGGGGAAAGAAGGGGATGGTGTCAGGATTGACAATTCTTTCCCCTGAAACCCAGGCCCAAGAGTGGGATTCAAACTCTGACCCTGAATTCCCACAGACCGCCGCCCTATGGACCAAAGGACTTCCCACCCGCGTTTTCTTGGGACTGAACCTCCGCAAGCTGAAGCTCCTGCTAAGTCCCAAAGTCAGAATACCAGCACAGACTTGACCATGGTGGTGACCAAGGAGGAGCTTCTCAAATTGCCTAATGAATGCAGAGAAAGTTCCTCTGTGAACTCATGAACTTAAAGTCCTCTTGGGTAACCAATCAAATTCAATTACCAAAGAAAAACACAGGCTTTAGGCCCGGCCCCATGACCACAGCCCAAAATCAAGAAAATCAAGTGACTGATTTGGATATTCCAACCAATGAGAGAACACCCAGCTGAGGTGCCATTTTGCTGCTCCTGCACCCTGGCCACCTGCCTGCATTTTTCCCAATATTTTGATGAAGCCTTTACAGAAAATACTAAGTTTGGAGGCAGGATGCTATACATGTCTATAAATTCTGTGCTCAAACCTTATTGCTATTTTTTAATAAAGATTATTTTATTTTGGCTTACACAGCTACTGCCTTATTTTTTATTTGCCCTCTATCAATTCAGTGCAAGATCTCCTGGCCCTCCTGTCCCTCTGCCTGCAGATTTCTGTCCTCCAGGTGTTCCCTTTGGCTCTGTCCACTTTGCTGAATATCCTTTGAAACCTGAATATAAGGACTACACCCTGGAAAAGATACTTGAACTAAATTTTTTGGCCTGTATGCAATCTGCAGCTAGATACAATTGTCAAGGCCTGTGGATATTCTCAACACCCAAATTGTTTAGAGGAAAATTCAACTACCTGCCTGCCTACAAACTCAATATGGAACCACCTGTGACCCCCAAGCCTATGCCCGCTTTCTCACCCAACCTTCCAACTGACCATACTGTTAAGCTGTTTGGGATTGTGTACATCACCCTCACAGGGGTGATTGACACTATAATCCTGGCCGCCGGCCTGTGGTCCTGGGTGGGGAAGTCCTTCTCCTACTTTTAAAGTTAGCTCCTCTCTTGTGGTGGGCTTTACCCGCAAAATAACCTGGCCAAAGTTACCCCTGAAAACAACAGGCTGACTGCCCAAGACTGGATCCCTGACACAATCACTCAATCACAGGCATTAAACCTATGCAACATAGGGTTTTATCTGACCCATTCTGGGCCCTGACAGATGTCCAGGACTATACAAAGAAGTCATAGAACACATCCAGCAGTATGAAGCCTGTACCTTTTATGATCAAACTTAAGGATCAAGAAAGCCTATCAACCCAATTGTAGTTGAAGGGCTGTTAAAACTATGGGGCTTGGATTTTATAGGCCCACTTACTAAGACCAACCAGGGAAACCATTACATTCTTGTAGCCACTAAGTGCTTCACCAAATGGCTAATATGCAAAGCAGTAAAAGCAGCCACAGCCAAAGAGACAGCTACATTTCTTATATGAGGACATATTTATGGCCTGTAGACCTCCTTTCCAGATATTAACTGATCAGGATTGTCATTTAAAAAATCAGTTTATCAGAGAATTGGTGTCTCACATGTCCATGAATCATTGCTTTGCCACTGTGTACAACCCTAGATGCAATGGTCTTACAGAACCTTTCAACAAAACACTGATCAAACTCCTTGAAAAGAACTGTATGGGATACCCAACCATCTGGGATGAAAAGCTTCCAGGAGCCTTATGAAACTATTGATTCAAAGTTCATTCTTCCACTAAAATAATTCCTTTTGAAGTATTATATGGCTAATCTAAATCTTCCCTGTAGCTACGCCAAAGTTGATCCTACCAACAGAGCCAAATAATTCAAACTAAGTGCAAGACCAATCAGGAGAATCTAGTATCCAAAGCCCACCAGATGCAAGCCAGAGATCATACCAAGTACAAACTACCTTAGTTCAAAGTTGATCAGTATGTTCTGTTGTTCAAGAGTTCACTGCAAAACTCTAAATCCAAGAAGTTTCTACAGAAGTGGTTGGGACCGTTCCAGATTGCTAGTTTAGCCCCTAACTACAACTACTTCCTTAAGGATATGGATGGAAATCACATCCCTAATATGATGAATGGCACCAGACTTAAGAAATACTGTGGCTTTGTTTAAGTAGGGGAGTGTGGTGAAAGTAATCAGTTAACACTAAGTTAACTAAACTTCAGTACTTTCACTTCTATTTTTAGAAGACTTTGAAGCCTTGTCCAAGCTGTCCACTTCTAGTATTTTGCCCAGAACAGACCAATGCACCTTACTGCACCTTGGTTCCCACATATCCAGTTCTGGAATCCTCTTCTTTAACTGTCCCCAGTGTAACCCCACACATGCAGCAATGCATGAATAGAACCAGGTATGTTGGTTTCACCCCCACTTTCAATCAGGTATATAAACCTTCCCCACTTTCCCAATAAAGACAGTTCCAATTAAAATCTTGGTTAAATTTATCACCCTCTGATAGTCTGTCAGATCCACTTGATTAGACTTAGTTTAACGCTTTATCACAAAAAGCATTTCAATAGCCAATCATAAAAGTATAGCAAACCAGTTCAAATCGTAATCTTGTTATCAAGCAATCTTTCATTCCCCTTGCAATTTAATTCACACATTCTTAAGTCAACTAATCTTTAAAGATAAGCCTATTTGCTACAGTTACAAGGAATGAACCACACTAGAAGGTTGCATAGATAGCTTTTTTATGTTTTTAAAGTCTAATAAACTTTATTGTATAGCAATACATTAACTTTTATTTACATAAATTTCAAATATACAGTTGAACATATCATTGATTAAAGCAACTTTGATAGTAATTGTAAATCTTGGAATGGCTTTAAAAATTATTATAATGAATGATGCAGCTTGCTGCCACACCTGTTAAAGATGAAGAGTGAAGACATCTGGATAAGCTCTTGAATGACATAAGAATTGATGATCTAAACTGGACTTTAGGTTGTTATCTAAATTTTGATAGACTGCTCACTTGCCCCACTATATCCTTCTGTATACAAATAATGGCCCCATGTTAAAAAAATAAAAATACAGTAATTATTAATTTGTTTTTTGACATATTTTCAAATAAGCCTTTAAAAGATGACAGCTTTTGGTCCTGTATTTTACATATATATTAATTTATTTAGGTTTATTATAATTGTGACTTTATATCAATTTTATCATCATAGAATTTATATTAATATATAATGTGATACACATAATCAATGTACATTCCTATTCATTTATCTGAGCTATGTGGAGCATATTTCTGAGCCATAAACCAATTCGAGTCTCATATTATCATTTCCAATATGTTAGTACACGAATTAACAAGTGGGCGTAAGCATAAATTGTGAGTTCAAGGAATTGTGACAAAATTCTTAAGTACATATATTATATTTGTACACCAAAAAATATACATACACATATGTTTACTGTTACTTAATCAGATGCAAAAGACAAAGTGATTTTAGGCTTTCTAGAGTATCAGCTCCAAATTAAATATTTTATAAAAAAATGACAGGATTTTTCTACGAATACATTTTAATACAAGATATATGAATACTGATTATACAATGAAGAGACTTAAAAATTAGCTGTCTTATTTTAATGGATAGCTTATTTTAAAATAAGAATTCTAACTTTATCATATTTTAGACAAACATTTAGAAGATACATAATATAACCCCCTCATATTTTTTAGTGAAATCAAACTTGAATTTTTTCCGATCTTTTTTATAGACTTACGTGTTAACAACTTTTTATTTTTTAAATAAATATATTTTTCTTTTTATGGTTTTTACATATTAATATCTGATATAGTTATATTTATTATAGATGTTTTCCCTTCATTACTGTTTTTTTTAGCTCAGTTAATCATTTTTTTAAGCTTATGATTTTTTATATTTTTCTGGGCGCCTGTTTTTGTCGTTTCGAGACTTTTTTATTTGGGCTTTTTTATGGTGTTGTTTTTTCCGCATATAGGTCATGAGTTGATGAAAAAATGAGGATGAAGAGCATGAATTGCAATATTGGTAGATCCAATAATATAAAAGAGCAATGTACCAGCATGGGAGAAAAGCAATAAATCACTTGGGGAGAAGAGTAAACTGGGCTCTCATATGGGTACCAACAACAGAGTTGGGGAGATGGACTCAACAAGTTGTTAGACAGAAGGCTCCATAAAACAAAGGAATAGCGTTGAGAAAAGGATAATTTCGAAGGTTAATAGATGACGCTTATGAAGCATAATGAGTGCGCAAAGAGGTAGTGAGAGACGTGTCTACACATGGTGGCATAAGGTAAGCAAAGGGTCAAAAGATAGTTTTTTTCAATAACGGCTTAAACCCTTGGCTTACTTGGCTGCATAAGTCTGGCCTAATCTGAAAATATTTTAGATTAGCCAATCAGATTATACCTTGCTTCGTAATGACTTTGAATTTGGCTGAAGACAGTGAAGATTGAGGATTTTTACCAAGTCTAACTGTGATAGCATACCACTTATTCGAATATAGTGAAATATTTGGTTAGTTTAGCTTACCTGGATGCTTGGTTGATGATAATATTATCTTACTCTTCTAATCCAATCAAATTCAAGAATTTCAGCTTTCAAGAGACTAAATTTATTTCTAAACTGATGATCTAAGTAACATCTATTTTTTAGCAGGGTTACTTTACATCTTAAACTAGACTTTTATATAAAAAACTTTATGAAAGCTTCACCTGGAAGCTCTAAAGTTCACCCTGGCAGTATTCCCCGTCGCGCCGGACTACCACTCTTCCGGAAGCCTATCCGCAGCTTAGCAGCTCTGCTGACAGCTCCGCCGGCCCAAGGGCAGCCTGATTCTAAGCGACTTTATGAAAGGCAAATTGCTGAGATCATGAGGCAGTCAAATTGTCCCAAGCAGAAATAAATCTATTCACCTTTCCTTGAGATACTTTCTTCTAGTTTACTTACCACCATTGCTCAACGCCTTCATTTTATTAAAGTAAAAGACACTGTGCCACTCTTTTTTGAATACTTTATTTTTTTAATACTATTTACTCACTACCTTTAATTTATAGTATTATAAAAGTTCAAACTCCATTAAGATAATGAATCCTGGGATGAATTGTGTGAACTCAAAGACTGATGAGGGAATCTTCATAAAACCCAAAGTAGGTTCAGTGGTGTTTGACAAAAAAAGAAATGTACAGTTGTATATTGGAAAAAGTATTGGTGAAGTAAGTATATATCTGTAGAGCCCCTCTAACCCCTACAGGGTGCATTTGCCACATGCTATGAGGCCACTTGCAGTGTCAGTGGGAAAAAGATGTGCTGCAAGACACTCTGGAAAGCAAAGTTCCGGGATGACCTTGCCAAGCTGAGGGTAAGGATGCCCTGAACCTGGCTAACTGATAGGTGTGCACCGAGGTGAAAATCCACCAGAAAAATGGATCACCCCAATGTTGTTAAATATTACTCAGCGTTGGAGGATGGTGACTTTGTTTATTTCTTCATGGAGCTCTGCCACCAAGGCACCTTGAAAGATCTCCTGTTCCACCGCAAAACACTCACAGAGCCTGAAGTCCGTTTCTATATGCTGCAGCTCTTAAGTGCAGTAGAGTACTTTATGGAAAGCAAAGTGATTCATCGTGATCTCAAACTGGCTAATATCTTTGTGGCTGAGGATATGACCCTGCGGATTGGAGACTTTGGGCTAGCTGGCAAACTTGAAGCTGGGCAGAGCCACAGGACAACACTCTGTGGTACACCCAACTATACTGCTCCTGAAGTGCTTTATCAAGATAGTCACAGCTATGAAGTTGATATGTGGGCCTTGGGAATTATTATGTAAGATATCTCAATTATCACTAATATATTCAGGTACACTTTGTTGATTGGTACTCCTCCCTTCCAAGGCAGTGGCAAGCTAAAAGAAGCTTATTTGTAAGTGTTCTATCTTATAACTAACAATTAGTAAAATTAAAACTGCTGACTTCAAATTCCCACCCAAGTCATCCATATCCCCAGAAGCCAAAGATTTGATCACTTTGATTCTACAGGCCAATCCAGGTAACTTAAGTTTTATTCATAAACTAATAATGTAGAGGAGCGACCTGACTTTCACCAAGTGCGCAGTCACCCCTTCTTCCAGGGATTCACCCCTACTTCTCTTTCTAAAGACACACTTCGTCACCCTCCTCAGTTTGCAGGTGACAGTAACTCAGCACTAAAGCGAGGGTAATTGGCTACTATTTCACTTTCTAATGTTGCTATAGTCTGGATGCAGATATGTTTACCCATTCTTCCCTTATCCCAGGCCCATCTACTCCTCCTAAGAGGGCCAGATTTATGACTGCCTACAATCCAAACTCTCCTCTGCCTCCACAAAAAACATATTGCTTTAAGGAGCTTATGGAGGAAGTGCCAGCACCCTTGGTTCAAAAGATAGAGAATAAGTGCTTCCCCACCCCTCAGGCAGTTTTGCCTGAATCTCTGCCTACAGAGTGCTCAGCTGAACATTCTGTGGCTGAACAAGATAACATTGAGCCAGTCCTACCTCAACAAGAAGACAAACTTTCGGCAGCTGTGCCAAATAGTATAAGATGTTTTATTTGCTAACCTTCAGTTACCATCATTCAGGATGCACATAATGTGTATACTAAAATTAAGAAATCAATTGCCCTAGGAAAAACAAAAGCTCAGATAGAAGAGATCATTGGTAATGTTTTTATATTTCTTCTAACACAATAAGGTGAGGCTGACCTGACCATTCCCAACTTTATTCTGAAGAGGGTCTTTCATGGCCAGAATTATGGGCAGGCATATGAGTTTCTTGATGGCACCACAGGTGTGCTCTTCCCTGATTTGAGCACCCTCATCCTGGCCTCAGATAATGTGTAAGCTATTCCATCACTTCTAACCCACAGGCGTTTTGAATATATTGAGACTCAGGGAAACCAGCGCCTGACTACTCACTACACGCGCACTGAGTTTCAAAAGTTTGACCCACACAAGTTGGTATTCTTTGACCGCATGGTTAAAGAACTCAGAATCACTCCACCTGCCATTAATGACAATGTTAAGTGTGATTTGTTGCCCACTTCTCTTCAAATGTCTGCAACAATCCCTGCCACTACCTCCAGGGCTCCCACTTTGCCCTATCTCTTCAAGGTCAATGAGTCAAGCCTTGGAACCTTCCTCCGCCTCTCAAACAACAGCATTCAGGTAAGCTATCTTTTTTCTAGTCTAATTTTCAGATGGAATTAAAAAAAGATCATTCATTTGTCCTGAGTGACAAGGGTCGCTGTGTTGTGGCCATTCCCCAAAAAGGTACTGCCATCCATTCCTGTAGCTTGGTAGATATCCTTATGCAATATGAGCATGCTAGAAAAGCTGGGAGGCCAATAGAAAGCAGTCTTTCTGCTCTTTACAGCCGTGCCTCCTATTTTCTTGACACTGTCAGCTTTGTTGCCACATATAAGCACACCCACCTGTCCCAAAAGCCTCTCTCCAAGCAGGCTTAAGATGTCACAGCCTTGGTGAAGTTACCACTGAACTTAGTGTATTTGTACCCAACATTGCTTAAAAGAATTTCTTCTTGACTATAATATCACTATTTACTATATTTTTTCTATAAAATACAGGCTCATATTTATAAAGAATTGCTTTAATAGTACAGTTTTAACATTTTGATTGTGGGTTTATACTGTTTTAGAGCTATCAAAAAAGACATCCTTAACAAGGCAGCTGCAAATATGCTTAATTTCTATATAAACAAGCAAATCTTTCCCTATTAATGCAGCTTAAAGCCCTTGATTTCACTATTCTCTGCTGGCAGGTAACTTATTTTTTATACATTTCCAACAAAATTTGCTTAATCAGCTCCTAGCCTCCTCACAAAGCTTTTATCACTTACACCTAATACATTATCTGATCAGGACTATCCATAGGCTTTACTATAGTTTCTTACTGCCCAGTAAGTATATAGATATGCTCACAATATTTGACCTGTACTCAAGTGGATTTTTTAGAGCATAAAAATAACTTTTGTCTAATAAAAGGCCCATGAACTAAGCTAAATAATCATAATGCACTTGAAACTAGTAAGCTATTATATTTTTACTGGTAGCAAATAAGCTTTTTATGAGTTTAAAAGTCAAACTATCCAGTGACATATGGGTTTTAAAGGAAAATCTATCTGTTTATTGCTGGATAGAAGCTTCCTTGAAACATGGCTCTTATTCAATTATTATATGTGTGAGTTGCATAGCTGGTACAAGTCAGAGTCACAGAATTGTTTTTAATATATAACTATTGTCGAGAGTCTGGATCTACACGCATTCTGGCTACCGCCAGCCTACTTAACATCCAGCCATCACCCAATTTGGTGCCCTTCCAATATACCGTTCAACATACCAAGAATGGTAACCAAGCAATATCACATGACAATCCAAGTATCTTAATTCCATATTTGAAGCTTCCCCAAAAGGCGCTCCTTATCACTGGTAGCAGCTACGGTTTTTTTGATTATGCCCATGAGAGAGAAAATGACTGACCAAAACCTACCCACCTTTGCTCACATACTCAACCAGGCCACATCCCAGGAGACCTGGAAAACGTACTTCTGCGCCCACAACATCAATGAAGATATACCTAGTGGATGCACCATATTCAAAGGTCTGATCATGCCCAAAGCATGTGCCAAGATAATTCAATACAGTCGCTCTCTTCAACCACAAACAAACACACAACCACATATCACAGGTGAAGTTACCAACATCAAATACATTGGTATCAACAAGTTCTTTGGTAAAAACAAAGAAAACATCATCAACTTGCTAGACCACTCAGCCGCTAAACTCTGCGCCAGCTGCATCCCACATGAAAAATGAGACCAGAAAGCCAGCAAGCGCCTGTACGAGGCCGCAGCTAACTGGTTTGCCACCTGGGTTGGCTCACAAACTGACGACCAGCATGACAACTGGAAAGAGCTCAAAGCAGACATCACGCAAAATTTCTGCGTCACCAAATCCCTCCAAGACATTGCAATACAGCTCAGTGATCTCCCTCAAAAGACCACTATCACAGCTTACGCCAACAAATTTGAGGAAATACGTTGCAAAATCCAAAACCCAGCACAAGCTGACAGCGTACATACCAGAGCATCATTCATCAACATAATGGAACCCTCTGTTGCTGCCCTCATCTGCCCAGAGGCTAATGCCTCCATGCCTGCACTCATTGCAGAAGCCAAGCGCGCGGAAAAACACACTAACATGGAACATGCTGCACGCAACGGCAATCACTCCTCAAACGGCAATAGCAGAGAAAACTCCAATGGCAATAAACGCCAAAATACCAACCATAACAACAACAACTCCAATGCAACAAAGGCAATTGCAGCCAAAGCGCAAACCGCTCCCATCCCAAGAAAGAGGACACCATCAAAGTTAACAACGCTGAAGTAGCAACCCACTATGAATCTGACCCCACATTCTCTGACCTCAAAGGTCTCAAAACAGAGGAACAGGGAAAAGAGGAGGGGGAATAGGCTTAAGTGCCCCTGTCTCCCCCCAACTTGACAAGAAATTGTACTAAGGCACAAACTTTGCTGCCCGCATCCCCCGTGTCCCACAATTCTTCATTTTTATGAACATAAAAATTAAAGATTGCTCACAACTTCTTGTCTACCCATGCACTTACAAATCACATACACATAAGATTTTATTCAACTCTGGTGAACAACACACTATGGTTAGCAAACCTTTTGTAACCAAGTACAAAATACCAGTTGTCAAATCCAACTTCAAATACGCCAGAATGCCAGATAAATCAAAAGTTCTACTTGACGGCAAAACAACCCCCTTCAGAATTGACCTCCAAGGCATACAAACGTCTATCAAAGGAATTGTCATGAACAACATAAACTACAAAATTGTAGCAGGCATGGACTAGTTCACCAGAGTGAACCCCAGTGTATGTTGGAAAACAAACACTATGACCATCAGACACAACAGAGTCAATTTTAACATCCTCAAAGAACCAAATGACCTCATTCTAAGAGACACAGTATTTGTCTAGGTCATAAACCAAGACAACTAAGAACGTTTAACCAAAGAAAGTACCCTTCACATAATGAGGTACACTGAATTCAATAATATACAAACAACCAAAATTCAATGCCCAGAACTTGCGGCACTCCTAAACAAATACACTCATGTATTCAAGGAAGATCTCACAGAGTTACCACCCAAACAGGAGATCAAACATGGCATTGACCTGTGTAAAGCCATGCATACACCTGCACCTCTCTACAGAATTTCTCCCATGGAGACTCAAACCCTCAAAATCCACATTGAGGACAAACTAGCCAAAGGATTCATTTGCCCGTCTGAATCCCCGTGGGGGGGCAGCAGTGTTCTTTGTAGAGAAAAAGGGGGACACTCTTTGCCTAGTAACTGACTAAAGAGCACTAAATGCAAGCACAGTAAAGAATAAATACCCTCTTTCACTTATAGAGGATCTGTTTGCAAGACTCTCTGGAGCCAAATGTTTCTCCAAAATTAACCTCACCTCAGGGTACAACCAAGTTGAAGTAAAGGAAAAGGACATACCAAAAACCGCATTCTGTACGCAATTTGGATCCTTCAAATGTAGGGTAATGAACTTTGGGATGACCAAGGCTCCTGCAATGTTTGTCACTATGATGAACCAAGCACTAAACAGTCTCTCAAATACATTATGATACCTTGACAATATCATCATATTCTCAAAAATAAAAGAGGAACACCTCACGCATGTCCGCAAGACACTTGATTGACTTGCAAAGCATAAACTTTATGCAAAACCAAGCAAGTGCCAATTTATGGAAAAGGAACTCCTGTTCTTGGGCCATATTGTCTCTGATAGTGGCATCAAAGCAGATCCAGACAAATTAAAGCCATAAATAACATGCAACACCCCACCTAAGTTAGACAAGTTAGATGCTTTCTTGGTATGGTAGCTTACCTAAGAAAATACATCAAAGACTGCAGAAAACTAACTGCACCAATCAATGACTTAACCAAGGGTAATGCCAAAAAGAAATTCATCTGGAGTCCAGAATGTGACAAGAATTTCCATTTATTAAAACAAGCTCTGATCAAAGCAACAATCTTGCAATACCCTAACAATAAAGGGTGCTACAAGCTTGAGTCAGATGCCAGCAACACTGCCATTGGCGCAGTCCTGCGCATCTGCCAGCCAGGGCAGCAAGATTTCCTGCCAGTATGTTATAAAAGCAGAAAACTAACTAATACTGAGCAGAGATACCTAATACACAATAATGAATTGCTAGTAATATACCACACATGCAAGAAATGGAGATGTTATCTGGAAGGACATTTAAACGTCCAAGTACTAACTGACTATAAATCCTTAATCTATTTCAAAACTCAGAATGCACTTGCACAACAACAAGCCAAATGGATGTCCTTGCTGGAACAGCTTAACCTGGACATCCAGTACAAAAAGGGGGCAGAGCTGGTCACAGCTGATGCTCTCTCTAGACTATGTCAGCCTAGAGAGGATCACCCTGACCACCTGGACCCTGACTGGCCAAACCTGTATAACACTGAGTATAAAACCAAAGGGAAAGACCCCTCAACACATCAACTGACCCACAATACATTAGTAAGAAACAAAAAGTATTTCCATGTATCAAATGGCACAGTATACCAAATTATCAATGACAAACATGTTCCGTACATTCCACTTGCACAAAGAGTTGACACCATACCAAGACATCACTGCCTACTAGGCCACACAAAGGCTAACAACCTATACCTCACACTAAAAGAAATAGTATGGTGGCCCAACCTCAAACAGGATACAATTGATGTTATAAAAAAGTGCACAGTGTGCAAGAAATACACCAGTACAAATGCTCCTCAGCCAACAATTAACCCAGTACCAGACCCTGAACCATTTAAGGTTTGGGGGCTAGACGTAGTGGGCCCCTTCCCAGAAACAAAGACAAATCAAGATTTCTTAATTTTAGCTATTGACTTTGCCACTTGCTGGCCCATCTTCTGGGCAACAAAGGACCACAAAGCAGAAATCATCAACTGTTTCATCAACAAAGCAATCATAGCCAACTATGGCACTCCAGACTACATTATAGCTGATGGAGCAACAGAGTTATCAGGTCACATAGTAAATGACAACTTAAAATCCAAAAACATTAAACACTCCACAACCTCTCCATACAGGCCACAGGCCAACAGTAGAGTGAAACACCTAAACAGAAGCCTTATCAGGAATCTAGAGAAAGTAATGAATGGTAAAGCCAAAGACACATGGCCACTATACATGAAACATGTATTACTAGTATCCCAAGTCCGCATCAACCAAGGGACAGGCTATTCACTGTTTGAGCTAACCTACAGGTACTAACTGGAACTAATCACCTGCAACAAACAGCCCTACATAAAGATCCCCCTGGGGAAACCTCCCACAGTAGAGCAAGCACCAAACCTACAACATATCCACCTCAAAGCTAAAATAGCAGAAATGAAGAGGCTCAAGACACAAAAGGTAACCTCCACAGAGGAACCACTTCCCATCAACTCCCCGTCTGGATTCTAGCTGGCAACAGAAAGAAACTAGACTCAGTACACTGGGGACCAGGAAGAGTCATCAAATACAGACCAGAGCACAACACTTACCTAGTAAAATTCCAAGGTGCCAAAACCCTAATTGTCAAGAAATACCACAGAACCTGTCTCCGCTTCAGTAAGGGAGAACACTTGACCAGGCTGGTTCCAACTAGTAAACAGCTCCAGGAGCATCAGGCGGCAGCCGTGAAAACAAAGCCCTCTCCTGATGCACCAGAGTAACCCCTTAAGGGGGGTGTCAAGGGTCTGGATGTACAATCATTCTGGCTACTGCCAACCTACTTAACATCCAGCCATCACCTGATTTAGTCCCCTTCCAATATACCGTTTGACATACCAAGAATGGTAACTGTCGTGTTCTGAGGCGCGGCACAGACACACAACAAGGAATCCTAACCTTAGGATTGGATTCATACTAAGTCTTGGTTAGATGACAGGGAAGGCTATGTGATTACCTTGCGGCCCTGGAAGAATAATCTCTGCTAGTTGTGGCTAGAGAGAGGCGCGGAAGTACACGGAGACACAAAGACAAAAATGTGAAGAGAACTTAATTTTATTGATGAATTAGGAAAAGGATTATATAGTGGTTAGGAATGCCACAAAACACTACCAGGACGGTAGGATCACTTTTCACAAGCATGAGTGGGGCAAGTGAGATGCGCAGAGTCAAGAAACTGAACAATTGTATTTCCTGATTCAGTTGTCAACTCATTTTGAGAGGTAAAAAAAGCAAGAGATTTATCTTCAAAATGGCCCACCAAAGGCAAAATTGACACATGGTGAATAGCGGTATTCACAACATTGCCCTCCCCTAGATTGGCCTTAGGGGGGTGATATTTGCGGAGAAACTTGGCATGCACTCAAGCAAAAGGACGACCGCTGGAGAGGAGCTTCACAGTGTATTTGGACCCTCACTTGAAGGTCACTTCCAAGGGCCAATCCACAAAGTGTTCAATTTATGTGCACACCTACCTACTCTGTGTTGGTAGTAAGGAACATGGTCACCCACATCAAATTCAGGCAAGGGAGAGCATCCAGCATTATCAGCAGAAAGCTCAAGCATCTTAGTTTTATATGCAGAAGTGTAGGCAGTGACCTGTATATCAATTATGCAGTTGACTAGATCCTTGATGTGGTTGTCAGGATTCAAGGCCTTATCAGAGAAAAGCAGGGGGCCCCCAAGAGCGATGTGGTAGTAGCATCTTGCCCATACAGCATAGCAAAAGGGGAGTACCCAGTGACACAATGTTTGCTAAGACTACGCAAAGAGGGCAGCAGGTAAGTATAGGTTGCAGTTGGCAGCGTCAGAGTAGGTGAGCTTCCTCATTATGGAGACCAGTGTTGAATTTGCACGCTTGACTTCCCCATTGGTAGAAGGGCTGTAGGGGGCAGAGAAAGACTGATGAGACCTCAAAGCTTCAACAACAGAGGTTACTAGCTTGGCATTGAAGTTAGTCCCATTATCAGAGAGCAGCACTTGAGGACAGCCATGGCAGTAGAAAACATCTTGTAACAGGAAAGCAGCAGTTGTCTTGGCTGTGATGTCCTTGGTGGGGCAAGCCTCTACCCATTTGCTGAAAGGATCAACAGCAATCAGGATAAAGCAACACCCAGAACAAGAACTGGGGAAAGGACCTACCTCGTCAATATGACAGTGTGAAAAGCATGTTGAGGGGGAACTAATTTAGATTCATGTGCAGCAGATTGAGGCCTCTGCAGCTGGCAGTTGTGGTAACTAGCTATGACGTCTGGGATCAGCAGGCAAAGGTGTTCCAAGAAATAATTCTTCTGAAGCCAGTCAAAAGTCTTGGAAATGCCTTCATGTCCAGTCTCTTTATGAGCTTGCAATACCAACAAGAGGCAAAGACTGGGGCGTACATAAGGCAGATATTGATCTTGTAATTTCTTGAAAAGCTGATTGTTGCGTATGAGGGTATCTTTGGATAGCTTGGAAAAATCCAGTTGGACCTCTTCTGTCTCACTTCCCCAAGAAGAAGTGTATCCAATTAGTTTGTACAACTGTCAATCTATGTAGGATGTAAAGTGAGAATGGGCATTCTGGATAACCCATCAGCATTCTGATGTCAAATCCCAGGGCAATGGAGCACAGTGAAGTTGTAACCTTGCAGTTGTAGGGCCCATTTAGCTAGGCGCCCTTATGGCTCCTTAAGTTGTTGTAACCATTTAAGCAAAGCGTGATCAGTCACAACTGTGAAATGGGTACCATACATGCAGTGGCAGAACTGCTTGACTGCATACAACACGGCAAGATACTCCTTCTCTGTGACACTATAATTCTTCTCATGCTTGTTTAGCATGAAGGAAGTGTAAGCCATAGGATGGTCTACACCCTCATTGTCTAGTTGGGCCAGAATAGCCCCAATAGCAAGATCACTAGCGTCAGTGTATAGGATGAACTCCTTATCATAGTCAGGATACACTAGGATTGGCGCCTCTTTGAGTTTTTGCTTGAGAGTTTCTAAGGCTTGCTGCTGACTGGCGGCCCATTTGAAAGGGACATTACATAACAGCTGGATTAGAGGTTCACTAGTATTGGCAAAGTAAGGGATAAACTGTCTATAGTAGCCCATCATCCCTAGAAAGACTTGTACCTCTCACAGGTTGGTGGGCAGGAGCATTTTTTTGATGGCTTCAACCTTCTTAGTCATTGGGCAAATCTCTTTCTGGGTTGCTTCATGGCCCAAGAATTCAAGACAGTCTTTGAAGAAAGCGTACTTGGAAGGTTTTAGTTTGAGGCCAGATTCTCAAATCTTTATGAACACCTCTTTGAGATGAGCCAGGTGGTTGGTAAAGGTAGCACTGAAAACCGTTATATCATCCAAGTATACTAGGATGCAAGACAGCTTCAAGTTGCGGAGGATGGAGTCCATGGCTCTTTAAAAGGTGGCTGCAGCATTGCAGAGTCCCTGTGGCATGCAAGTAGGCTCAAAAAGCCCTTCAGATGTAATGAGCGCGGCTTTTTGGCAATCCTCAGGCAATAGGTCAACTTGCTAGTATCTAGATGCCAGATCCATTGTGGAGAAAAACTTAGAGCCTCCAAGACGTCTATGAGCATCATCAATACACAGCAAGGGGTATGAGTCCTTCTTGGTCAAAGAGTTCAATCAGCAGTAGTCCATCACAATACAATGACCTCCATCTTTCTTCTTTAAGATGAGTAGCGGGGATGCCCAAGGACTTTGGGAAGGTGCTAGCAGCCCAGCATCCAACAGTTGGTTCAGCTCTTTAGATACCTGGGTGTTCTCCACACAACTGCAGCAATATGGTTTAGCACGGAAGGGGGGAGCGTTGCCAGTGTCAATCTGATGGATAACACCTTTTGTCACAGTAGATTCCATAATGCCAGGTATTGTCTGTCCAAGTAACAAGGCTCAGAAGGCCAGAAAACCTGTATCAAAATTGACCAAGTTAACAGATTTAAACCAAACGGTTGATTGAAAATGGGTCACGGCTGCTCCAGTCTACCAGCTGAAACCAGCTCTCCCTTTCAAACTGACGTTGATAAATTGACGTAATATGAGGGTCACCCAATATGAGCTTGTTAATCAGTATGGCCGTCAGAAACTAGTAACGCAAGGGTTCTTTGCAACCTGGACCAGATACTTACTTGGCAACGTGAAAGGAATAGGAGGTCAAGACTCAGGTGGTATTGCTTAGTCACTTTTTCTGATATATATTGAATAGTTTTCCCTGTTTCAACTCTAAGAGTTGAGTCCTCCTAAATTTACTCAATAAAAATTAATTATCCCAAGTTCTAAATTTTAAATTTTAAAAATGCATCCTGTGATTGGGTTGTTTTGATATATCCTGTACAATCTGATTCTGAACCAAATAATTTCAGGAAGATGGGGCCCAGCATCTGGAACTTTGTTGTTGGCGCCTCCAAATGTCAATTTCATGCCAGCCATTTTTGTAGCTCCTCCCCCATTCTTGAAACTGAAAATTGTATCTCTTCTCAATGCCCAGAATTCTACGCTGAAGATGCATTGATGCTTTCCTAGGTCATTTATCTTGGTTTACTCTGGTTAGAACTACTGGATCTACTTAATCCTGGAGTTACAATTGGAAATTTCACAAAAAAATATCTGAAGCCGTGTTGGTGGTTAATAATCAATTCTATGTGGATTTGGGTGGTAATTCCCCATCATTTAGAAACGGCTTCATATTATCCAGTGATTTCCATCACATTACTCAACTCTTCTACGCCTGAGTTTTTGGAAGCAGTTCATCATGAATTCAGGTTTCTTTTCTCCTGCTCTATTGAGATATCTGCGTTTACTATGTTTATTTGCATCAGTTCATTTTTGAGTTTTCAGTTTGGGCTTTTCTTTAATTTTTGGTTTTCATCTCTGGTTGCAGTTGTAGAGACTGGATCCTCTGTTTCCTATTTCTGTTGTGTCATGTTATTTTGGCGTCTGGATTATTTTCCTGCTTCACCCACTGATGAAATTTTGAGTGAAGTTTTTTCAGCATTATCATTTTATTTGGGCTCTAGCCTTAGTCACAAATCCCAAGTTTACCATGTGATGAACAAGGTTTCTGAAGATGCCCGTGAATGGTTGTTGTCCACGGTGGAGCGCAATCCACGTGGTTTAACTGAGAGTGCATCTTTATACCCCTTGTTATAAAATTTGTTTGTATCTATTGAGGAGCTCAAAGTATATCATAAGCTGTACGCCTTCCATCAGGGTACAACTCCGCTTTTGGTATTCCTTCCTCAGTTTCTTACCTACTGCCATACAATTGATGTTCCTGAAGTGAATAAACTCTCAGCGTTGTGGTTAGCAGTTGACCAGACTGCCCAGGATTTGGCAGTTTGGGATTTCCTGTTAACCACAACTGAGGCCCTGGTAAGCCAAATTCTTTCTCTGGTCTCAAATCCATATACTTCCAAACAAGGTATGTTGGTAATTGAAGATAAGCTTTCTGCGAGCTCTTGGTTTTCTGGTTCCGGTCCTGCGATAGCTCCTTCCAACCAAAGCCAGGATTGTTCTCCCCCTAGCTTGTCTCAGCTACAATTGGCGGTGGTAAACAAACCTGGTGATGTGAAGGAGGTCCCCGTAGTGTCTGGTCCTGTTAGTTCCTTGGCAATGCTTCAACACGTTGTCCCTGCAAAATCTTCCGTGATTACGTCCAAAGAGTTGCCCCTCATTCCTATTGATTGTGATAACCCCGTTCTTCCAGCTGCTGTCCAAGAAATGATTGAGCGTTACTCCCAGGAGCATCCTGCCTCCTTAGCTGCCATCTGTACTGCCAATGAAAAACAAGACCCTGCCAAGATTGCTACCTTTGCTGCAAATAAATCTACTTCTGGTTACTTCTTGTTCTATGGTAGCATTGATAATGGTCAGACTATCTATCAGCCAGCTATTTTGTTGGATACAGGTGCTTCCAAAAATTTCATGAGTGGAGACTGCCAACTTACTACAACTCAAGTACCACCCAGGAATGCTTGTTAAGGGTGGGAACTGTCAAACTTTTCCCTCTTTACAGCTGAAGAAGCCAGTTACTTTTGTAGTTGCAGGTCAATCCTTTACTGCAAGGTTTTCCGTTTGCTCTACCCTGATGTATCCTATCATTTTAGGAGTGAGTTGGTGGAGAGATCATAATGTATCAAACTTAATGGAGAAAAATGAGCTGCAGGTGGAACATTCTTTGGGTATAACTATTCATAATCCGCAGTTGGATATGTCTAAATTGGAGCATTCATTACAGACCATACAATTGTTTTCTGTCCCTGTCCCCGTAAGTTTGGATTTACCAGCATGCTTACAACCCTGGTACGCGGCATTTGACGCCACCAGAGATGAGGTCCTTCCCAAGCACACTCATTTTGACTTTGACTTTAAGGTTACTGTTGATCTGATCAGAATTGCCTCTCCTATTTACCCTTTAACCTTGAAGGAAGACACATGTTTGGAAGAGTGGACTCGTGACATGTTGGCAAAAGGCTACATTATTAAGAAGGCTTTGTTGATCTGCTCCCCGTTATTGTTTGTTAAAAATTTGGATGTGTCTCTTTGTCCTTGCGTTGACTACAGGAATTTGAATAACATTGCAATTCCTGATCCCTATCCCTTACCTCTCAAAGCTCATATTTCTTGGTGCATTGAGAAGGCAAAGTTATTCTTGAAACTTGATCTGTTGAATGCCTTCAATCAAATTGGGATTGTGGAAGGAATGTAACGTTTAACAGCATTCAGAACCAGGAAGGGCATCTTCCAGTTCAATTTAATGCCTTTTGGATTGAAGAATGCTCCAGCTTGCTATCAGCAGTTAATTAATTTGGTCTTGGGGGATTTCCTAGGTGTATGTGCCATTGTGTATATGGACAATATCTTGGTATTCTCTCCAGATGAGGAGTTGCATAAGGCCCACCTGTTGGCAGTTGTAGAACACATTCTCCAGGCCAACTTGATCATTAAAATGAGTAATTGTGAATTCTTTAAGCGTAAGGTTACCTTTCTGGGTAATATTATCTTTGAGGATGGCCACACCATTGCCCCTGAAAAGGAAGCTGCAGTTTGAGAGTATGCTACACCTGCAACAGTATCCCAACTTTGTAGTTTTTGAGTACCTGTATGTTCATGAAGAAATTCACCCCTCACCTGTCCAAAGTGGCTGCCCCTTTATATTCAGCTAGCGGGAAGACAACTCTGGTCTGGATGCCTGAGTGCACAGATGCTTTCACAGCAGTCAAGGCTCTTTTGTTGTCCTCTCAAGTGTTGAGACATGTGGATCCTGAGCTGCCTTTTGAGGCTTCCACAGATGCTTCAAAATATGCTGTGGCTGGTGTGTTATTGCAGAATGCTGATGATGGGATAGAGAGACCTGTAGGGTATTTCTCCCAGAAAATGAAGGCCTGAGAACATAATCACATGATTTACAACAAGCAATTATTGGCAGTTGCAGAATTTTCAAGGCATTGGCATCACCATCTCATGTCAGTGCAACACCCATTTATAGTAAGAACCAACCACAAAGCTCTTCTGTACTGTTGACAACCCAGGTTTCTGTTGGGTTGCCAATCCAGATGGCATGGTGAATTGAAAAGATACAAGTTCTGCTACAAGTTCATTAAGGGTTCTGAAAATCACCTGGCGGGTGCATTGAGTAGAAATCCTTCTCATCTCCCAGATACTGGTATGGATATTGAGTTTAACACACATACAATGATTCCAGACAAGGCTGTGGTTCCTTTTGTACTACCTCTGCTGGCTACGCTTTCTACCATGTCCTTGACTAAGAGTGCAGAATTAGACCTATATTCCAAAGTCAAGTTTTTTCAGCCTCTGTCCAAAGGTTATGATAGGTTACTGGAACTAGCAGGTGAACATCCAGTTGGTCAGCTGCAGGGTTATCACAAGATAGGGCCAATTATATATCATCAAGGTTGCTTGTGGGTCCTAGAGGGAACTATTCAGGATGAAATCATGGAGTCCAATTACACCTTCCCCACAGCGGACCACCCAGGGAAGAAAAAACAGTGGAGTTAATTTGCCAACAGTTTTATTGGAAAGGTTTGACAGTGCAGGTGGCGGCTTAAGTTCAAGACTGTCTGGTATGTGTTTGTTCCAAGGCAAGCAGGAACAAGATAACTGGTTTTTTTAGTTCTGCTGCAGCCAGCTGCAGGACCATGGACGTTGGTGTCAGTAGACTTTATTAGAGAACTCCTAAATTCCAACAGGTTTAATGAAAATATGGTAGTGGTTGATTGCTTCACAAAAATGACACACTTTGTTCCCTGCTCAATCACAATTACTTAAGTGGAAACAGCTTGGATGTTTGTGAATAGAATCTTCTCCTTACATGGCATCCCAATGGAGATTGTGAGTAACCACAGGCCCCAATTCATTGCTCAGTTCTAGGAAGCTTTTACTGGAATTCTAGGTATCAAATTGTGCTGTTACACGGCTTTCCACCCCCAATCTGATGGACAAACAGAGAGGGTAAACCAAAGTTTGGAGTTCTACCTACGCTGCTACACAAATGCACAACAAGATGACTGGTGTGATAGCCTACCCATGACAGAGTACACATATAATAATGCTCCACACACATCAAATCAGGTTTTGCCATTCTATACTAGTGTAGGATACAACTCTTCATCCAACATGGGTCCCCACTTAGTTAGCAATGTGGAAGCTGCAACTGATCAAGCCTCTGCATTGAAGCAGGTTTATCAGGAACTCCTGGTTACTCTAGCTGCTTCTGTGACAACTTACAAGGAATACATAGATTGCAAGCACCAGGAAGGTCCAACCTACAGGCCAGGTGATCTAGTCAAGATTGATGCTTGCAATATGAAACTGAAGGTCCCCTGTTGCAAATAGGTCCCAAGCAAGTTGGTCCCTTCAAGGTTGAATATCAAACTAGTCCCTCTGCATATTGGCGGGATTTACCCCCAGCTTTCAAGATTTTCCACACCTTCCATGAATGCCTTCTTACTCCCTTTAAGGGTACAGAGACTCCTTCTTCCCAACCCATTATTGTGGAAAGAGAACCTGAGTATGAGATAAATTGTATTCTGAATTCCCAAAAGAATTGACATTGTTTGGAATATTTGGTAACATGGAAGGGTTATCCTGATTCCAAAAACTCATGGGTTCCCCACTATGATTGTTCCAATTCCCCAGACCTGATTCAAGAGTTTTACAAGCGCAATCCCACTGCTGTTGGCCACCTCAAGCTCACTTTAGCCGCAATGAAACTCCTGCCTGCCCACAAGAATATCTCCTTATCCCATCTCCTGGATGGTGGTATTATGCCTAGGGCTAAAGCAGAGGGTAATGTCACAGTAAGTTCCATCATGTCAGGAATTATCTGGCCAAGTAGAAAGGCTCAAA
This sequence comes from Entomophthora muscae, assembly GCA_014839935.2. Taxonomy (NCBI): domain Eukaryota; kingdom Fungi; phylum Entomophthoromycota; class Entomophthoromycetes; order Entomophthorales; family Entomophthoraceae; genus Entomophthora; species Entomophthora muscae. Next base: position 77,535 of record QTSX02006406.1, read on the forward strand.
AAGACTGCAAACCTTTAACAAAATTGACCAAATTAACAGATTTAAATCAAATGTTCAATTGAAAATGGGTTACAGCTGCTCCAGTCTGCCAGCTGAAACCAATTCCTCCTTAAAAATTGACGTTTATAAATTGCCATAATATGAGGGTCACCCAATATGAGCTTGTTAATCAGCATGGTTGTCAGAAATTAGTCACTCAAGGGTTCTTTGTAACTTGGACCAGATACTCACTTGACAATGCAGAAGGAATAGAAACCCAGGATCCAGGTGGTATTGCTTAGTCAATTTTGATATATATTGAATAATTTTCACTGTTTCAACTCTAAGAGTTGAGCCCTCCCAAAATTTTACTCAATAAAAATCAAATGTCCCTTGGTCTAATTTACTTTTTAAAAAATGCATCCTGTAGTTGGATTGTTGCGCTACATCCCTTACAATCTTATTCTAGGCCAGATCATTACTGGAAGATGGGGCCCTGCAGTTGGAACTTTGTTGTTGGCACCTCCCAATGTTAATTCAATACCTGTCAATCTTGGAGTGGTTCCCCCTGTATTGGAAAATGAAAATTGTGCTGAATCTCAATGTCCAAAATTTTATTCTGAAGATTTTCTGATTCTTCCAGGCTATTTATCTTGGGCTACTTTGGTTAGGATTGATTATTTTACTTAATCCTAGTATCTCATTTTGAAATTTCACAAAACAGTATTTGAAGCTGGGTTGGTGGTTAATCATTAACTTTATGTGGGTTTGGGTGGTAATTCCCCACCACTTAGAGACAGCTTCTTACTATCCCGTGATTTCTGTCACATGAAGTGCCCAGTAGATGACAGATGTCATTTTCATTACATAAATGGTGGTAGTAGTCCAGGGGCACCAAGCTCTCATATAGAAAATCACTTGTTCATTGGGCGCCATAATAGTTACATAGGCAAAACCAAGCTTTCTATAGTCATAAGATGTATTGGTGGCAACAAGGGAAAACTCTCCAGCAGTGGCGCTCATTTGCTTGCTTGGCAGGGAAAGGAAGTGTTGCAACTGAACTAATTATAGCTCAGTATTGAGATTAGGGAAGGCAATAGCCCAATACAAAGAACAAAAAATAGGAATAATATGTACCTTTATTTGAAAAACAGCAGTTAATACACTGGAAAGAAAAGCCACTAATCCACTAGGGGAACAGTTGGCATTTAAACTGTATGCATGTTGACACTTTGTTGACACACAGACAGTCAACTTTAATTTGGCACTTAGGCCAAAGCCTACTAGCTGTTTGCTAATTAAACTAATTTTTTATATTGTATCCCATAGTCCAAATCAATAATCAATGATAAAACAAAGCCAATGTCAACATCAACTAAGAATAACCTTAATTTTTATTACAAAATAAGAAGGGAATTACTATTAAAAATACCAAATTATTAAAATTTTAATTTAAGCCCAACTTCAATAATGAATCTACACAATGTTGACATACATTAACAGTTTATTATATTTATTAATAAAAATACATGTATTATGGAATATTTTCACTTATAATAAGTTATTTTATTTATGTTTGACCCTTTGTTTCATAGTCCTTTTAGATTTGGTGGGTAAAAATTTCAAGCTTTGTTGTATATTATATTAGTGGTTTACTGTAGCTTTGAAACCACTGGACGTGTTCTGGTTAACCCTTAAACATTATATTAAGCCAGATTATATAGGTTAAAACAAGGATTAATATAGTATATTTAAATTCAACACAAAGGAAACCCAACATGAAAGCAAAAGTGGGACAAGGGGAATAAGTTAGGCAACCACAATGACATAATTTAAGCAAAATTTAATAGTAGCTCCACTATAAAAGAAGGCCAACTTTGGCAAAGTTGTCACCTTCACTGACTTAATAAACAAAAAAAGCCTTAACAATTTCAACTTACAGAATGGTAAGCGTAGAGCCCCAAGACTTCACATAATAATAAAACTACTTATTACAATATTTAGTACTGTAAATTCAGAACCTAAACATAAAAATGTAGGATTGTTAAATCCTTGGTCCAAATGTCAAATCACTTTTGCAGGATGATTTTTTTAATTAAATTGATTTATATATTTATTTGAATTTTTAAAAAGGCAGGAACTCAAAGACACTTTGCAAAGTTTAAGTCAAACTGCATATTTTCAATGAACAAAATAGTTTTAACTGGAACCAAATTTGAAGCGTTCTAAACTATCAATCATTTTCATTAAGTTTACTATGTTTTTTGAAATTTTTGGATTGTCAAATCCATGAACCAAATTTAAAATTACTTTTTAATGTCACTATGAAACTCAAATAGTAATTGTGTGAACTGAAATCCAAATTTAATGTACAGTAAGCACACTAGGAAACATCAGTCTAAATTAAGAAGCTCCACTCTGTATAAAATCAAATGAAAAATTCAATCTCAACAACCATGTTTAGACATAAAAAGAGATTAAACTTTAAAATTACCCAAACCCAGAAAGGACACAATATTATACACTTCAGATCACAGATATAGACATTGTGTTACTATTCAAGGCTAAATCAAGAGAAAAAACTACTCACAACTAAACTAAAATCTAAATAAATACATATTTAATCTAAAATATATTTTTATTTTATTTTTATGGAAAGACATCCAAATTCACAACCAGCTCCTGCACCAGCCTGCAAGGCAGCCTGTCCCACAAGAGCGTCCCAGAGGGTCCAAGAATAGACCCAGAACAAAAATTGAGGGGAGTAATGCCAACACACAGGCCTCCAAAGGCGTCAGCGCCAGTCAACCACAGCCCACATCATAAGCCAGAACAACCATCCTGAATCTTAGACAGAAGCCGCTCTCAAGGCCTGCCACCAAAGTCTCCTATACCAGGGTCACTGGTAACAATGAGGTTACTTACACCTCCACTGTGTACCCAGTTGTCACCCAGGTCCACACTCTTGATCCAAGAGTTGCCACTTACTGCCCCGGTGTTTTTGATACATCATATGAGCCATTGGCCACAATGAGGAGCTATCTGTGCCTGTTGTGTATTCCACTATTAACAGTGTCACCACAAGCAAGAGTATTGCACCTTCTACATAAAGGTCCCTGTCCCCTGTGTTGAGCCTGATAGCCAGGATGCAACGGTACAAGCCAAGGACCAGTGTCAGTTGTTAGAAAATGAACATGAAGCTCTTTTCAACTACATGAACAGAGGGATGGCAGTTCAGGATATTGAATCCCAATTTGATGTCAAAGCCAGATATGTTGGCAGCCTCAACAACAATTATGGTAACACCAGGTAAATTGCCAAATCTTTCAAGGCTAAGCAGCAGCCAAAACTCTTGCAGCCTGTGCATATTGACGCAATAAAACAGTGGGTAGCCAAGGATTGCCACCTGGAGACACTTGCTGTCCAATATATGCTAGCCACAAAGTTTGGGCTTTCTGTTTCTAAAACCCCTGTCTACAAAACAATGGTTGATTTAGGATTATCATGGAAAGTACTGGGGATGTCTCTGTACAATAGAAACAGTGAGAAGATCATCAAGGGTTGACACATTTATGCCAAGACCTATCTGAATCTAAAGCAGAGTGGCAACATATAGTTCTTCTATATAGATGAATTGTTGTTTTCCTCTTCACTCAGGTCTAAGCATGGGTGGGTTGAGAAGGGGTCCAAGGATGGCATAGCACATTACGCAGCTGTCTGTTCCCAGACCTATTCCATGGTAGTGCTTCTTGGTCCCTGCGGGTTGGATCAATTCCAGATGATCAAGGGTTCCCACAATAGCGGGACCTTATTCAATTTTCTTCAAGTTGTGAAGGAGTACCCTTGAATTAATTACAGAGGTACAACCAACAATGTTGTGTTGGATAATGACAGATTCCACAAAGTGGATCTGGTTGTTTCAGAGTTCCCACCCATTGACAAAAACAACCACACCTCCTGCTCCTGCCTTGCTAATTGTCCAATGGGACTCCTCTTTCTCCTGCCATATTCTCTAATTCTAAATCCAATCAAGGAGGTGTTTGGTTGGATCAAGAATAAGGTGAAGAAAGGCCTCCCACAAGACGCCAAAGATCTTTTTAACATCCTTGAGGTCAGTCAATTTGTGATGCCACCTGATGTGGTGATGGCTTTTTACAAGCACTCCAAATCCTTCCTGCTCAAAGCCCTTGCCTCTGAGCCAATCAATAAATGGGCGCTCTGGATTTTTTGTTTTATTTTGTTTTTATTAGGACTTGAAAATTATTATTTATATATAATGACTTGACGTTGAATTGTATTATAGACATATAAGAATTTTTACAAAAGTTAAATAAAATTAATTATACTAGATATAGAGACACACATTTTTATTATAATGCACCAAATATTGTATTGACCATAGAGCTAACAAATAAATAAATTTGAAAAGATAGAAATATATTAATTTTATTCAAATAAATGTGAACCCTTATTGCAATGACTGTTATTTTTTAAAGCCACATTTTGGACCTTGTGAGTCATCACCTGATCCCTATTGATTTAATGCCACTATAGCCACACAACACAAACACCAATGATTTTCATGTATCTCTTACTAATTAGTATTTATGACACAGGTTAAGTATATCAAAAATATTTATCAAATCATATTAAAAGAGAAAAGTAATTTGAGTTCTAAACAATCACTTGTTTAAAACATAAGTAGAGCAGGCAGCTTAATGTGGATAAATAGAGCTCTTGTTGTTTAACTACGTAATATATGGACCCGTACATGATAAGCAATTAAACAAACAAATTTATAAATCATATTTTATTGTTTCACATGTTTGCTTACTATAACTACTCTATTATTATATACTAACTAATTATATATTAATATTATAATTTAAAAATTAAAATTAAAATAAAAATAAAAATTAAGAATAAAAATTAAAATTAAAGTGTAAGAGAAGATTATTTAATTAGGGGATGCAAATTGCAAAGGGAAATGCAATTATTCTGAAATATTATACCCCAAAATTAAATTTCCTGCTAATGCGCCCAATTGAGACCATGTACTCTTCTGTACATGGTGAACAACTCTAGTGCCAATTTCTAGAGGGGTGGCGCTCAGCACTCTGGTGGTGGCTGAGCATCTTATAAAAGGTAGTTGCAAAAGGGAATTGATTAGGAGTTGGTTCTCAGGAGGTATTGTGTATCTGTATAACAAGGTTAAAGTAAAACAGTCTTATAAGACATGCTCTACTTTATGGTAGCCCTGCAGCGTCTTCATTTTATCCAGTGCCAGCTGGCAGATTTCCATTTGAAGGGGGATGTCCTCCAGCTTCTTCATGTTGGACTTCATAATGTAGTGTATTATTGCCCCAAGGTAAACAGCAAGATGCAGTTGCTGTGAGGTATAGTTTTCATCAAAAATGCAGAATTTCTTGTATATAATGACTAGTCTATTTATATAGGATGTATTTGAAAATTTGATTAAAGGGGATTTAGGCATTTTTGGAGGGATTGGCTCCACATGCCTCTGCAAAAGATATGAATAAAGGTTTCATCTTATTGACTAAAAACACATTGCCTATTTGATTTGATATTGATTTTATTAAGCTATTGAAGATTGCAGCTTTGATTGTTTCTTATGGAACTTGAAATTGACTTTTTTCAGGTTTATTTCATGAGTTAATAGTTGAAAATTGAAATTGTTCAAGACATTCAAAGATATATTTGTCAAAATTCATGTTAACATTTATTTGAATTTCCATCATTCCTTTGAAATTGATACTTGCATCTACTTCTTTCAGGGATCCACTATTTGGGTGTTTCTCTCTGATGGAATGAAGTAGAGCTCCCAAGTTGCATTTGACTATAGTGGACCCTACTGGAATCTCTATCATTAACATGTGCAAGAGTGAATAAATAAGCAAAATATCCCTAGGAAGGGAGTGAAACAGTTTAAAAGATAGTAGACACTGGTATACCCCAAAACCAACCAGGGGGCCTTGGGGTGAATAATGGGAGAAAATCTAGCTGTTTCTACATATGGAGCATGGCAACAGCATGGTCCAAAACAATACCAGATGGAATCATCTGATTTATTGGTAGGGGTAGGTTCAGGACTTTCAAAATTTACGTTGACTTGCCCATAACTAATCAACACACAAAAAGCCCATACACTGAGGATGAGCTTCATGTTATTGTATGAGAGAGTTTTTAGATCTAATAATAAAGTTTAGAAGTCTTGAAAATATAGATTTATTGGCTAAAAGAGAAATAAGAAATTGTTAGAGAAATTTGAAATGGGGAAATTCCTCAGTTTAAATACTGAAATCAAGTCAGGAGGTGATCATAATAGTTACCAGGAGATACTGCAAGAGTGATTTGGCAAGTATTGTCTTGCAGGTCTGCAGCAGGCTTCAGCCTGCAATGCAAGAAGAGGTATGTTGGATTATTGGGATGCAGTATTCTTCTGGACTATAGTGGAGATAGTATTTTGAGCCTGGATGAGTGTTATTCCTCTGGCTTGGTTGCACTGCTTTAATTGGTTGGCTAAGTGGGTCCCCTGAATATTAGTAATTTGTTGTTCTGCATTTAATTCCTGTTTGATTGGTTGGTTTTGGGGTCTTGGAGCTTATTCTGAATGCACACTTGTTGTTGTTGCTTTCTTCATCTCTAGCTTGGAATTTCAATTTTAGACTAGGATTTATATTATTATTAAGATTCAAGCATTTGCTTTATTTCCTAAAAGCATGTTCATTAATCAATTTTAAAGCAGATTCAGATTGATCGATTGATTGATTGAGTGAGTGAATTGAATTCATTGTGTAACTAATTCCCGTTTCCACATTTAAATTTGCAATTTTGGGATCAGGTTGTATATACATAGACTCAGTGATGGAGATATTACTTGTGAAAGGGATGGAATCCATTACACTAGCCTACCATAAGGCCTTGTATGTCCCTTTTGCTTGATGATAATTGTCTAATAGATCCTGGCAGTTGGTCAAATTGTCAATGGGTTCCCAGATGTTTGATTTCATGCCATATCCTACCCATTTGATCAGGTAGTGGAGTTTGTTCCAAATTATCTTGTCATCAATGATCTCTTCCACCTCCCATTTAGGGAGATGGTTCATTACCAGTAGTGGGGGGTTCCATTTGGCCTGAGAGAGATTCTTTGGTGATCCGTGCTAACAACTGAGAAGGCTGACATGGAAGACATTATGAGCTAGAAATCCTTCTAGAAGACGGATTTGATAGGTAAGAGGGGACATCTTTTGTATTACTTCCACAGGACCTATCTTCTTGAGACCTAATTTTTGACATGGCCATTTGATGTGTAGATTGCAGGCATCTAGGAACATCAGGGATCTGGGGGAATATTCCTCTGGTTCTCTGCAATGTTTATCAGCAAACTTTTTGTATGATTTAATGGATTTATTGAGGATTTTCCTTGAGTTTGGCTTGGATCAGGGAGAGGTCATTCAAGTGCTTGTTGACCCATGGTATGGTGGTTGTTTTTTCCTGGGAATGAATTTCTTCAGGATCATATCCATAGTTTGCCTTAAGGGGGACATACCAATGAAGGTGTGGTGACTGGTGTTATAAGCTAGTTGAGCTACTGAAAGGAGCTTGGACCAATCATTCTTCTGAGTGTTGATGTAGTTATGTAAATAAGCCTCTAATACCTGATTTACTCTTTCAGTCTGTCCGTCAGTCTGGGGATGAAAAGAGGTGGAGAGGTTTGTCTTTACTCCCAACCCTTTCATCAACCCCAACCATAACTTAGAGGTGAATTGCGTTCCTTGGTTGGAGATAATGTGGTTCAGAATTCCATGGTAGGCAAACACGTTCTTAAGATCTTCTGGGCTGCCTCCTTGGCAGAAGCAATGGAAAAGGGGATGAATATCCCATACTTGGTCAGGTGGTCTAACACTACTAGGATTCCTGTATTACCCTGACTCTTGGGTAGTTCAAATATCAAGTCTATTGAGATGGAAGACCATGGTTGGGAAGGAATTAGTAAAGGTTGAAGGAGTCATTGAGGCTTTTGGTGTGAGGCTTTATTCTGACAGCACTCAAGGCACTTGATTATATAGCTTTCCACCAGCTTATTCATTGAGGGCCACCAGTATTGTTGGGAAATTCTTTTGAGGGTCTTAGTAATACCCCAATAGCCTGATAGAGGAGTGTCATAGAAGGCTTGTATAATCCGTTTTCTAAGAGGTCCTTGGGGAACAAACAGGGAGTTGTCATGGTACCAGATGTTGTTTCTGGTTTCTAGGTCTGTGGTTCTAGTTGGAGGGTTCAACAATTGTTCTTCTTGGATCTCTTTATTCAAGTTGGTGTACAATGAAGCGGTAGCAATGAGGTTCAGGAATCAAGAGGGTTCCAGTACTTGTCAGATGTTGTGTGTGTGGTAGGAGGTGTATGGGTTGTCAAGGTCCTCTCTGCAACTAATAGCATCAGGAACTATGTTCTTCTTAATTGGAGTGTATTTAATTTAGAAGTCATGGTTATTAAATCAATAGCCCATTGGGCCTGGAAGGGGCAAACTTTGTGTTTCTCTGTGAAGTATAAAAGGTTTTTATGATATGTGTGGATGTGTACCAGGTATTTACTTCCCTATAAGTATCTTCTCCAGTGGTCCAAGTCACATACTATTGCATAAAGTTCCTTTTCATAGACATGATAGTTGTGCTCCCTGTCCAGGAGCTTATAAGAGTAGAAAACAACAGGGTGAAGTTTTCCATCCTCCCCAAGCTGGAGAAGTACCACTCCCAATGTAAGTCCAAGGCATCTATATCCAAAAAAATTGGCGTTCCAGGTCTGGGCATAAGAGAACAGGGGCTGAAGAGAAGGTCAGCTTCAGGGCATCAAAAGCCTTCTGAGCCTCAGGATTCCAAGAGAAAGGGACCTTATCCAAAGTGAGTTGGGTGAGGGGCAGGGCAATGGCTGAGAAGTCTTTGATGAATTTACGGCATAAATTAGCTAGTCCCAGGAATCCACAAAGCTTGGTGCAGGAGGTAGGGACAGGCCAATCTGCCACGGCTTGGACCTTGGATGGGGCAACAGTGAAGCTTCCTTCCAAGATATTGTAGCCCAGGCACTTGATTTCTTTCTTGTAGAATTTGCATTTCTCCAGTTTACAGAACAGGCAAGCTTTAATTAAGGCCTAAAGAACTTCTTGAAGATGGGTAAGGTGAGAGTCATGGTCCTTAAAGTAAATGAGGATAACATCAAGGTATACTACTGCACAGGTGTCCAGAAAAGGGAAAATGACTTCATTCACAAGCCCCTGGAAGGCTGCTGGGGCGTTGCTAAGTCCAAAGGGCATAACCAGGTATTTTTATAGCCCAAACGGGGTTCTCACATCAGTCTGCTATTTGCGGCCTTCCACTATGCAAATTTGATGGTAAGAATTAAAAAGGTCAAGTTTGGAGAAGACTTTTGCCCCAGTTAGTTGATTGGTAAGGGTCTTGGCCAAGGGGATAAGGTTTTGGTTCTTGATTGTGATGCTGTTGAGGTTCAAGTAGTCTACCACAGGTCTTAGGGATCCATTAGATTTACCGACAAAGAACACAGGGGAAGAGCAAGAGGAGTTTGAGCGGCACATGAATCCTTTTGCTAAATTTTCATCTAGGTAAGTTTTCATGGATAGAATATGGGTACAGTTGACTGGGTAGAGATTTCCCCATGTGGGTACTGACTCTGGGACCAAACTAATTTGTAAGTCAGATTCTTGGCAGTATGGTAGCTGGGAGCAGGAGGATTCACTGAAGGCTTTGGCAAGTTCCTGAAGCTTGGAGGGATCTGGGACTGGGATATCTCTTTCAAGGTGGTAAGGATGTTGATGGTGTCTTCAGGGGTCAGTATCCCCTCATACTCTGTTTGGTCAAAGGGGATAGAAGAGGTGACTCCTTCTTTCTGAGTGGAAAGTGTCATTGTGTCAAGGTTTAGTAAGGCCTTAGCAGTTTTTTCCCAAGAAAACCCCAGAATCAGTGGAAAGGCCAAGTTTGACAAGGAGGACACCATGAGGTTGAATTGGTTCTCCCCTACCTTAGCCCTTAAGGTCCCCTCAATTATGGTTACTTGGATTTGTTATTTATCAGCTAGGGTTACCCACACAGAAAGTCCTTCCTGGAGACCCAATTGATGGGCCAGGGAGCTACTTATGAAGTTTCCCATAGCGCCTGTGTTCAATAGGGCCTTTATTTCCTGTGGGGATTAAGAAGAACCCAGCTTGACTGATAATAGGACATAATATTGAGAAGGTTCTTTATTAGAAGAACTGGCTAAAAGAGTGGTAGGAGATTGTACCTTGGCCAAGGCTTGGCATTCCTTGGCTGAGTGTTCAGCTTTCCTCCAATACATACAGAGTCCAAGTTGTGTTTGGTGTTGTTTCTCTTCTGGTGAGAGTTGATAATCCCCCCTTCCTTGGGAATTAGTCCTTTGGGAACATCCCCTTGGACCTTTGAAGGGGGTGCCTGTTTCCTTAATGACAACTGTGGGGGAAGGATTCTAAGGTTTGAATAAAGATACAAGTTGCTTGTCAGGGATTCCTTCCCTGACTTCATTTATTTTATTGATAAGTTGGGTAAAGAAACCAAGAGATAACCACACAATAACAACATTTTTGACACCAGTTGGTACCCTAACATTGGTTGGAACGGGAATTGAACCCAGGACCCTAAGAATGAACCTAGTGTTAGTACAAAAGCAACCATTCCATTTACTTTACCTATTTATTACCATCCAATTAATTCGATTTTTGCTTTCAAACTTCAATTTGCTTTCAAAAAGGTTAATAGTATAAAGAAAAACATCACTTGCTGCTTGGCCTCTGATTGGCTGTGTAAATCCAGCTTGACGCTCTGGGACCCAATTTTTCTAGCTTTATCAAGGCTCTGTACTTGAATTCCAGATATCTGCTTCCTTACCACTGCTTAATTATGATTAAAATTGTGGCATCTTTTTGGCTCCTCCACATACACCACATAACTATTAAGACTATTAAGCATCAAATCAATCAACATATGAAAAAGGTATCATTTCAATCATAAATCTCATGAAAAACCCCTTCATTTCCCAAATACCACTTAAATATTTAAGCCTTCATTTTTAAGCTATTTAAGTGTACATTCATTATCCATTCTATTTGTTCCAACAATAAAGAATTATATCTATCCTATCTCTGTCCAAACCTATATCTTGATTCTTATTTTGAAACCATGAAAGGAATTTCATTCCTGTTCTGGTTTCTAGCCTTCTTCTTGCCTGTGGTGCTAGCTTTGTAGAATCCCACTCTAACTACAGACTGGCATAACTCATCCCCAGACAATGCTCACCAAAAGGAGTCTCTTGCCCATGGGTGATTTAAATACCCCTCTGGTCACTGGGGACGTAAATTCCACTATGGTTGTTCCTTCACTCCTCTTCCAACCAAACCTTTGCTGGTTAGACCCTATGCTTCATTCTATCTGTTAACCTATGTGGTGGGATACTACCTGATAGGTTGCTTCAGCTCTAAAATGAGAAGATTTGCCTATCTGGGCCACTTAGGCCATCTTGCCATGATCACGGTACCTATTGGATCTGTAATAGCCGGTCTCAACTTAGGGGCTTTGGTCCACCAATTAGGGAAATTGTTTCCTATCAAGTGGATCACTGACAATGCTTCACCTTGGAGGACTACTTGATTACTTCCTTGACCATGGTGTCAAATTTGGTTGGCAACTCATGGTGGGCAAGGAAGTTCTTTAGTTTGAAGGAGAGTTTCTTTCAGAATAGGTAGCAGGCTTCATCATTACTCATCCCAATGGACTTTTTGAGGCAAGTGAACTATTTGGCATAATATTGAGCTGACATCCTTCCTTAGTATAGGGCGGAGATTTGATCTCTTAGCTGGTCAGGGCTTGGAGCAGGAGACACTGTAGCCAGGAGGGCATCACAGAACTGGCCATAGTTGTTGAGGAGATCTTCTCCTTGTAGGGTTGCCTTGGTGTACAAAGGCAAGACTTACCAGTAAGTTTTTCTGCCACATGGTGTACTTTCTTGGCATCAGTGGTGAACTTTTCAGACGAGGTTTTGAACAAGGGTTTGGAGAAGGCAAGGAGAATCAGGCTTTTGCTTTCTTTGTTATCTCCAGGAGCCATGGCAGATAGTGTGTTAAGGACCACTATTTGAATCTGGTTGTTGGTTTTGGGGAATTTTGTTCTGTGGTAGAAGTTTTTCAAAAAAGGGACATAATCTTGTATATGGTGAAGCTTATGGGGAAGGTGACAGTCACAAGGGCAAGGAATTTAATGAGGGCAACATAGAATATAAATTTGTAGGTAAAATGTTGGCCTGGAACACCCATGAGGTGGTTCAGTAGGGGCTCCAACAAACTGTCAGGAATCCACTCATTGGGAAGTCTCTGTCTGATGGAATTAAGTAGAGCTTCCAAGTTGAATTTGACTATAGTGGACCCTACTGGAATCCCTATCATTAATATGTGCAAGAGGTGACCAAATAAGCAAAATATCCCTAGGAAGGGAGTGAAACAATTTAAAAGATAATAGACACTGGTATACCCCAAAACCAACCAGGGGGCCTTGGGGTGAATAATGGGAGAAAATCTAGCTGTTTCTACATATGGAGCATGGCAACAGCATGGTCCAAAGCAATAACAGATGGAATCATCTGATTTATTGGTAGAGGTAGGTTCAGGACTTTCAAAATTCACGTTGACTTACCCATAACTAATCAGCACACAAAAAGCCCATACACTGAGGATGAGCTTCATTCTTATTGTATGAGAGCCTTTTTAGATCTACTAATAAAGTTTAGATGTTTTAAAAATATAGATTTATTGGCTAAGATAGAAATAAGAAATTATTGGAGCAATTTGGAATGGGGAAATTCCTCAGTTTAAATACTGAAGTCAAGTAGGGAGGTGATCATAATAGTTACCAGGAGATACTGCAAGAGTGATTTGACAAGTATTGTCTTGCAGGTCTGCAGCAGGCTTCAGCCTGCAATGAAAGAAGAGGTAAGTTGGATTATTGGGATGTAGTATTCTTCTAGACTATAGTGTAGATAGTATTTTGAGCCTGGATGACTGTTATTCCTCTGGATTGGTTGCACCACTTTAATTGGTTGGCTAAGTGGGTCCCCTGAATATTAGTAATTTGTTGTTCTTCATTTAATTCCTGTTTGATTGGTTGGTTTTGGGGTCTTGGAGCTTATTCTGAATGCAAAATTATTGTTGTTGTTACTTTCTTTATCTCTAGCTTGGAATTTCAATTTCAGACTAGGATTTATATTATTGTTAAGGTTTTAGGGTTTGCTTTTGTTCCTAAAAGTGTGTTCATCAATCAATTTTGAACGCAGATTCAGATTGATTGAGTGAATTGAATCCATTGTGTAACTAATTCCTGTTTCAATATTTAAATTTGCAATTTTGGGATTAGGTTGTGTATAAATCAACCCAGTGATGTAGATATTAATTTTGAAAGGTATGGAATCCCTTACAACTTCATAGGCTTCTCTAATCTAAGTTGAACTTCCTTCTGGCACTTTGGATTCCCTATTCATTTATTCTTTTGTTGCATATTGATTGATGTTCTTTTGAATAATTTGAATAATTTGATTGATTTAATTTTGATTCCTTTGAATTACAGGGGCTACCAATGATATGTACCCCCATATACACCACTGGGGGTGTAGGCTGCCACCTTGACAAACTCTTCCCCATTCCTTTATTTGACTAAAATAAGGTAAGTAAAAAATAAAAAAACTTACTGATTCTTTCCCCTGCAGCTCCCTCAGCCACAGGGGCCCCTTTGGCAAACTTTATGAGCATTGACTGCTCTTCATTTAATTTCCCTGGCTTGAGTTTCCTAGTTTTCCATACCACTTTTGCTTCCTCTTGATTTACATTTGATAAATATTCATTATTTCTTGAAGCACTTATGCTTCTTGATTGTTCTTCATTTACTTCATTTTCATTTCCTTATTTTTGATTCACTTCCTCTTGATTTCTGTTAATTTCTGTTGTTTTCTCATTTACTTCAATCAATTTGACCTTTTGATTATTTATTCTATTATTTTTTGCAAACTCTAATGAGTTAGAACTTTTGTTACTAAAATCCAAACATTTGAGAATTTCCCTTTGCAGATTTAACACTATTTCCTTGTGTTCCTCTTGTATTATTGTCCCCAGACTATTCTTTTTGGCTTCATTTTTCTGGATCAAAGTCCTTCCTTCATTTCCCAGCTGATTACCTACAATTTCCCTGATGTTATGTTCTAGCTCAGCAACCTTTTGGAGAGCTGACTCTAATTTGTTGATTAGGCTGTAGATATTTGACATGTTATTTGAATTACATAAAAAACTGGTTTTTATTGTACTATCATCAACACATAATAATGAAATAATATATAATGGTACATTTTATTGAAAACTGTTGTAAATAATACAAAAAAAGTACAATTATACAAAATAGCATAATACACTAAAAAATACACTGGAATTGCATTAAAATAGCCATCTGAATGAAAGCATGTAGATCATATTTTTCAGTATGTAATTTTTTATTTGAAACTGGTATTTTATTGATACTTCATTGAATTCTGAATATTTTATTGAATGTTAACAATACTGGGCCTTATTGCCAGCAATGTCAATTCAGTGTTATGTGCATAACTCAATACATTCTATTTAATGAAATCCATTGTAAACATGGCATTTTTCATTGTAATTTATATAATTGGACTGTATCTACATTAGGGAGCCATTAACACTTATTAAAAATATTGATACATAGTGCATTTTAAAGCCTGAATATTTACCTATTATAATGATTATGTAAAATTTAAGTTGGATTTTGTGAGATAATAATAATTCAATGGGTCAATCAATAACTGGTTATGACCATTAATTAGAAGATTTTTTTTGCTGTGGCAGTTTTGCATTTCATGATTATTACTTGCTGGTATCCCATTGGTTGGTTTCACATTCCATTGCATAGGTGATAGGAAATGTTGTTGCCACCCCAAGACCAAACATGGTTGGGGTGGCAACCACATTTCCTATCACCTGTGCAACAGGATGTAAAACTAACCAATTAGATACCAGTGCGTAAGTACCATAAAATGCACAATTGTCACAGCAAAGAAAATCAGCTAAATAATGGTCATAACCAGTTATTGATTGACCCATTGAATTATTATTATCTCTCAAAATCCAACTTAAATTTTACATAATCATTATAATAGGTAAATATTCAGGCTGTAAAATGCACTATGTATCAATATTTGTAATAAGTGTTAATGGCTCCCTAATGTAGACACAGTCCAATTATATAAATTGCATGAAAAATTCCATGTTTACAATGAATTTTATTATAAAGAATGTATTGAGTTATGCACATAATATCCAAATATCAGGATTTAATGTATAACTGCAATATTCTAATATAATGTTTACATTTGTTGGTCCTTAATTTATTTTTGATAATGAAAAATATTCATGCAAATAATTAAATGTTCCCACATTAAAATTTACAACATTTTATAAATTATGGGGAATATAAAAATATAAAAGTATATTATTAATTATGAATTGGAAAAAATAATATCAATTTTGATAATTTTTCACAAATAAATTTTTTATTTTACTCATCAAAAGACAAGTAGGAGAGGGAACATGCAGAATGTACGTCATAATCATCTGTGCCTGTAAAAGAGACAGCATCAGAGGTAATGGTGAGGGAATGTGTGGTGATTTGGGAGTCAGGGTTGGAAGGCATGTGGCTTGGTCTTGATGGGAGAGTTGGAAAGGCTTGGTTTGTTGACTGGGAAGAGGCAGAAAGAGCTGATTGCTTCAATTGCTCATTTTTTCTTGTATCACATATGTGGGCTTGACAAACCAAATGGATGAGTGTGGGGGGAGGCAGGAGTCTTTTCTGAACTTACTACTATCACTTGCATAGAAAATGACAAGATATGATAAGTCCTGGACAAACATAGAAGGGAAAAGCTCATACTTCTTCTCAATTTGGGTTCAAAGTTCATTTTATGTGCAGGATTTAAGTGTCTGAGAGCTGAACCAAAACTATAAAGATATACATCTGAAAGATGCATGTCAGCATGGTTGGTGGGTAGGTCTAAGAGGTATGCCATGTGGATGTGATTTCCTTGGATGCACATTTACGCTGCTCTATCTCTGCACTCAGTACAACAGTGTGCACAGCTTGTTGTGAGGCCCGCTCCTCCAGCATGGCCTTGAGCTCCGTCTGATAGGCATATCCATCTGCAGTGTTTAATATTGATGAGTAATAAATGACACCCAATGGGGAAACTGCCAACAAAACCCTAACAAAACAATACAAAATTGGGCTGCGCTTGTAAACATCAGATTGTATACACTTTTCTCCATAGTCTTGGATACTTGCAGAAATCTTGGCATATGATGTAAAGATTACGTCATTGTACATCCTCATTGCCCTCTATTTTATAAACTTGATGATGGTAGAATTTTAGGGGTTGATATTCCCAAACTGGGACCACAGAGAACCTGATTGGACAAGATTCTTGCGGCAATCACAACTCCATTCATCCACAACTTGACTATTATTTTATTTGTGAAAATGTCATGGAGTCACAGTTGGAGATGCACCTGGACCAGGAGCATCCACAGGTCACATTCTATAATGGCCATCATAAGGGGATAGGCTTTTTCAATATCAGTTGAAGTACAAGCTCCAGTTGAGGTCTTCTTGAGAGGGGGCTACATTTGGCATATGCTTGCAGGGTTGCAGCCACAGTGGACTTTGCAAAACCCATCACAACCGCAATTTCCCTAATGGTCATGAGCATTCCTTGTTTTTTTACCATTTTGAGAACAATTTCTGGGGTAATAAATTATCTTCTGCATCTTACAGGTTGATTAGCTGGAGGTGTGATGTGTCTGTATTGGGAACCAGATGGTGCCATCTGATTGGCTTTTTCTGGATTCTGGCTTCCCAGGGTGACCCCTTGGCTCAATTAGCCAATTCTAGATACTAGTGTTGATACATGATTTAGGTTAGCAGATGCCTGTGTGTAATGGGAAAAAAGGGCCATACTTGAGGACAAAGGAGAGAGAATACACTTCTGGGTAGTGCTTGGGGAGGGGCCTGATGGTTGGAAATGACCATAGAGAGAGGCTTCTCTATTGGAAGACCCAGCATAGCCCTGCATGATTTTGCCAAGGCCAGGAACAGTTTGTTTATTTAGTTATTATTAAAAGAAAATATAATAAAATTTTATTAAAAAATATAACTCAAAAAGAGAAGTATATATTTTAGTTAATTTTATTGTTAAGTATGCTAACTTGGTGAATAGTAGGATCTAAATTTTAGTCATCCTAAACTGGAATAGGATGATTTTTGAGAGTGCCTGTGATTCCCAAATTTTTTTCATAAATTCACTCTAAATCCTTTGACTTCCTGTTTGAGATACCCATAAATTATATTTATTTCAAATTCACCTCATTTTTGATTTGAAATTTGGTTCCTGGATTTGACAATCCCGCAATTTTGTATTTGTTAATTTTTACATGCTATCTATGATTTTTTAGACATACAGGAAATCTTAAATTGTACATTAGAATCCTGCATTTCTGATTCATGTATCCCACATTTATTTGCTGTGTTTTGTCTTTTGTTAGTTGAGTTATATGCTCAAGAGATTCAAAATTTTCCAACTTAAATAAACCAAAAAAGTCAAGTTAAATGGTTGATTTTATTAAATATTTTAATTTTAACTTAGCTGAGTTTCCCACAAAAGTGATTCAAAATTTGGACCAAGGATTTGATAATCCTGCATTTTTACGTTTAGGTTCTGAATTTACAGTATGAGTATAACTTTATTATATCCCAAACTCCAAATAGTCTATTTTCAGACTAGATTTCAAACCTGATCTTAATTTAATTAGGATTTATATCTTTTTTACACAGTGATTTACCTCAATAATGCTGACTTTCTGCAAGTCAACAAACATAATCAAGATAATATTTTAGGCCAACTGTCTAGAATCAAAATTTTAATACACATCAACACTTAAAATGTCAACACTAAACATTTAAATGTAGTTTTGTTCAAATTATTCTTAATAACTAGCCTTAATACTGAATATCTTAATAACATTGAAGGTTTTTTTTTGCATAGTCTATATAATAATTCTCCACAACTTGATATATTTTCAGCTTTGACTTTCATTTTTCTATACTTTACTCACAGTTATATCTCTAACCCATTTTTATTTATAAGATAAATCAAAGAAAACCCAGCCTAATAAAAACCCAATAAAAAAGATGCCAAGGACACTGTTAAGCCCAAGTCTTATTGCTTCTACAAAAAAGTGCTTAAGAAACAGGCTAAAAAAGATGAACAAAAAAGAAAAACCCCACACCTTTAGCTTCCTAGAAGGACTCTGATGATGGTTTCAAATCTCATAGCTGGTATGAGTCTGAGGAATATGAAGATTCCATCAACAAGAAGAAAATAAAGGCAAGATTCAAGTCCTCTCCTGAGCCCTCTCTCAGTGAACCTGAAGATGATGAGCAACATGAGTACTTTCCTGGTTTTCAACACGCACCTCCTGGGCCATGGGATACAATAAAAGCTCATAATTTTTGCAATGTGTTGTGTTCTGAGGCGCGGTACAGACACACAACAGGAAATCCTAACCTTAGGATTGGATTTTTACTAAGTCTTGGTTAGATGACAGGGAAGGCTATGTGTTTACCTTGAGGCCCTGGAAGAATAATATCTACTAGTTGTGGCTAGAGAGAGGCGCCAAAGTACTGAAGACACAAAGACAAAAATATGAATAGAACTTAATTTTTATTGATGAATATGAAATGGAATATATAGTGGATAGGAATACCAAAAAACACTACCAGGACAGTAGGATCACTTGCCACCAGCATGAGTGGGGCAAGTGAGTTGCTCAGGATCAAGAAACTGAACAATTGAACTTCCTGATTCAGTCATCAACTCATTTCAAGAGGCAAAAGCAAAAATGAGTTATTTGTCTTTGAAATGGCCCAGCAAAGGTAAAATCAAAACATGGTGAATAGCGGTATTACATTATTGCCCTCCCCTAGATTGGCCTTAGGGGGGTAATATTTACAAAGGAACTTTGCGTGCACTCAAGCAAAAGGGCAGCCACTGGAGAGGAGCTTTACAGTGTACTCAGACCCTTGTTTAAAAGTCACTTCTAAAGGGCCAATCCACAGAGAGTCCAACTTATGTGCGCAACCACCTACTCTGTGTTGGTAGTAAAGTGCATGGTCACTAACATCAAATTCAGGCAGGGGGGAGCGTCCAGCATTATTGGGAGAAAGCTCAAGCATCTTAGTCAAGTATGCAGAAGTGTGGGCAGTGGCCTGTATATCAGTTATGCGGTTGACTAGATCCTTGATGTGGTCATCAGGATTCATGGCTTTATCAGAGGTAAGCAGGGTGCTCCCCAAGAGCAAAGGGGTAGTAGCCTCTTGCCCATACAACATAGCAAAAGGGAGGTATCCAGTGACACAATGTTTGCTAAGGCGGTATGCAAAGAGAGTGGCAGGTAAGTATAGGTCCCAGTTGGTAGCGTCAGAGTAGGTGAGCTTCCTCATGATAGAGATCAGTGTTGAATTTGCACGCTCAACTGCCCCATTGGTAGAAGGATTGTAGGGGGCAGAGAAGAACTGATGTGATCCCAATGCTTTGACAACAGAGGTTACCAACTTGGTTTTAAAGTTAGTCCCATTATTGGAGAGCAACACTTGAGGACAGCCATGGCAGTATAAAACATCTTGTAACAGGAAGGCAGCAGTTGTCTTAGCCGTGATGTCTTTTGTAGGGCAAGCCTCTATCCACTTGCTGAAGTGATCAACCGCAATCAGAATAAAGCAACACCCAGAACGTGAGCGGGGAAGAGGATCTACCACGTCAATGCTGTAGTGTGAAAAGCATGTTGTGAGGGGACTAATTTGAACTTGTGGGCAGCAGCTCAATGCCTTTGCAGCTGGCAGTTGTGGCAGCTAGCTATGACGTCTGGGATCAGCAGGCAAAGGCTCAAAGAAGCAATTCTTTTGAAGCCAGTCAAAGGTCTTGGCAATGCCTCTATGTCCAGTCTCTTTATGAGCTTGCAACACCAACAAGAGGCAAAGATTGGGCCATACATAAGGCAGATACTGATCTTGTACCTTCTTGAAAAGCTGATTGTCACATATGAGGGTATCTTTGGATAGCTTGGACAAGGCCGGTTGCACCTTTTCTGTCTCATTTTCTCAAGAAGACAGGTACCCAATTAGTTTGTATAATCAATCAGTCTCTGCAGGATGCAAAGCAAGAATGGGCATTCTGGAGAGCCCATCAGTGTTCTGGTGTTGAATCCCAAGACAATGAAGCACAGTGAAGTTGTATCCTTGCAGACGTAGAGCCCATCTAGCTAGGCGCCCTTCAGGCTCCTTAAGCTGTTGTAACCACTTAAGAGAAGTGTGGTCAGTGACAACTGTGAAGTGGGTCCCATATATGTAGTGACAAAAATGCTTGACTGCATGCAACACAGCAATGCACTCCTTCTCTGTGACACTATAGTTCTTCTCATGTTTGTTCAGCATGAAGGATGTGTAAGCCACAGGATGGTCTATACCCTTTTCTTCTAGTTGGGCCAGAATAGCTCCAATAGCAAAATTTCTAGTGTTGTTGTACAGAATAAACTCCTTATCATAGTCAGGATACACTAGGATTGGCGCCTCTTTGAGTTTCTGCTTAAGGGGTTCTAAGGCTTGCTGCTGACTGGCGGTCCATTCAAAAGGAACATTATGTAACAGTTGGACTAGAGGTTCACTTGTATTGGCAAAGTCAGGGATAAACTGTCTGTAGTAGCCCATCATCCCTAGAAAGACTTGTACCTCTCGCAGGTTGATGGGCAGAAGCATTTTGTTGATGGCTTCAACCTTCTTAGTCATTGGGCAAATCCTGGTCTGGGTTACTTCATGGCCTAAGAATTCAAGACACTCTTTGAAGAAAGCGCACTTGGAAGGTTTTAGTTTGAGGCCAGCTTCTCAAATCTTTATGAAAACCTATTTGAGATGAGCCAGGTGATTGGTAAGGTAGCACTAAAAACTGTTATATCATCCAAGTATACTAGGACACACGACAACTTCAAATCACAGAAGATGGAGTCCATGGACCTTTGGAAGGTGGCTGGGGCATTGCAGAGTCCCTGTGGCATGCAAGTAGGCTCAAAAAGCCCTTCAGAGGTAATGAGCGCAGCTTTCTGACAATCCTTGGGCAATAGGTCAACTTGCCAGTATCCAGATGCCAGATCCATTGTGGAGAAGAATTTAGAGCCTCCAAGACGTCAGAGGGCATCATCAATATGCGGCAAGGGGTACAAGTCCTTCTTGGTCAAAGAGTTCAATTGGCAATAGTCTATCACAATACAATGACCCCCATCTTTCTTCTTTAAGATGAGTAGCGGGAATGTCCAAGGACTTTGTGAAGATGCCAGCATCCCAGAGTCTAACAGTTGTTTGAGCTCTTTAGATACCTGGGAGTCCTCTACACAACTGCGGCAATAAGGTTTAGCATGGAAGGGGGGAGCATTGCCAGTGTCAATCTGATGGATAACGCCTTTGGATAGCCCATAGTTGGTACTGTCCTTTGCAAAGATGTAAGAAAATTGGTCTAGCAAGTCTAGCACCTCTTTCTGTTGAACCAGGGACAACTGTGGAAAGTCTTGCGCAGTGAACAAGGATAGGACTTGAGGCTCATCTTCAGGTAGGTTAAAATCCTGGAATGTGCCAAAGGGATGAAGAGACAGGAAATCAGGAGCGCTCAACAACTTGCCATATCCAACAAACTGCCCCTAGACACAGTCATGGGGAGTGCAGTCAGGTTGGCTACCAACAATTGAACAGTGTCATTATGGGAGACATCAAGGATTCCAGGACAGAGATAAGGTTTGTTGCGTCCTAGCAAGGGGGGAGAGTACAACTCCAAGAAGGTTTGTTCAGGTAGTTCATATGATATCTGGGAGTCTAGGATGGCCTGGGAGCCAGGTGGGGTGGTGACAGCGGACGTGGCTAGGAGAGGGATCCCCTCAGATGCAGGACAAGCCATGGGTAGACATTTCATGTTTGAGGAGTGGGTGCAACATTTGAGGTTGAAAACCCCAGTGGGATACTCCAAGGCACAGGTCTTGAGCCTTTCCTGGGAACTTTAACTGGCTCTTCAAAGATCAGAGGGACTTCATATCCCAGAATAGAGAGGTAACTATCTTTTGAGTTGATTATCCCATTATATTCCCTAAGGAACTGGGTGCCAACTAAGAGATTGTAACTCTCATTTTCCAAGACAACTGCTGGCGCAGCTAGAAGAAGTTTGCCAAACTGCATGGGTAGAGCAGAGTAAGCCCCTATGACACGGATAATAGACAGTCCAGCTATCCCTTACAACTGGTGATAGTTAAGGTCAGGGGTAAGTTTGAGTTTCTTCACAAGATTGGAGGAGACAACGTTGACTGGCAAGCCAGTATCTAGAACGGCCTTGATCTTCACTTTTTGAATGGATATCTCTACTTGAGTGGTAGTGCAACCAAAGGGAGGAAGGACAACCAGGATATCTTGAGCCTCTGCTAGTTCCTTATCCCACTTCTCAATCATGCATCTTAATCCTGGGAACTCCTTATAAACAGTCTGAAGGGGGAGCAAAACAGATACATTCTTGAAGATAGCGTCAGCAACCTCAGCAGCTTCTTCTGATGGCTCCACTAGCACAGGGGACCTCTTAGCCTAAGTGAGGTAAGGGCAAGAGACAATTTATTTGGCTTCAGGCAAAGGTTTAGCAGTAGTTGTAGTCTTTCTGGAGCGTAATTTATAGGGGACTGTAATGGTTTCAGGAACAGCCAGAACAGAGTACCCATATGCATCAGCGTTGTCAGTATCAGAGTCATACAGGTCAGAGTTGTCAGAGATATTGTGGAACAATAAGAGGATAGGAGGAGCCTCATTATCAGCAGGCTCAGAGTCAGATATAGAGGAATGGATTGAAAGAGATTGGGAAGAATTGGCAACCAAGAGCGTCTCTGCCTCTAGGTTGACTGCTCTTTTCCCGCCTGCTCTTTTGGATCAGCTCCTTCAACCCGCGGGTTGGTACAGACTTGAGAATGGTGGCCTATCTGACCACAGTTGTGGCAACCTTGGTGTTGAGGAGGATTTTGCAAGTTCATGGTAAGAATGCAAGGACAATAGGAAGACAAACCAGAGTTAGAAGCAGCTCAACTTTCCCTGACAACTGTGCCAGAATGGGTAAGGTGCATGTTTTACAACAGCGTCTTTATGCTCTTCATAGAGGAAAGCATAGCCTTATGGGCCTTGAAGTGAAGAAACAGAAGCTGGTTAACTTTGAGAGCTTGAGCGCAAGCCATGTAAGATTCATGGGCTGTCAATTGTCTGCTTGTTATCAGTTGCTGCCCTTCCATGTAGAATCTGTCTGCAAACTCAGATAGAGTCTCCTTTGGTTTGAAAGCAATATGCATGAAGGCGTCCTTCTTTACTTCAAGGCTAAGGTCACCACCAAAATCATTAATCAGAAGCTGCTTCATATCTTCCCACGTCTCAATGGAGGGCAGCTCAGGCACCACCACCTCCTGGCAAGTCAGATGTAGACAGTTCAGAATATGTTCTTTCTTAACTTTGTCTGAAGCCTGTCTTATGGCAGTTTTGTAGATAGTTAAGAAAAGCTGCAATGGTTGAGATTTTAGGATCAAAGAATTGCTTAAAGGTAGGCTTGAAGTGTGCTTTGGGGGTTGGGTCACCATTGTTGCTATCAAGTACGTTTATATGCAGGGAAAACTCTGCCTTGGATTCCAAGGGGGGCTGCCTAGCTCATAGTTGGCAAACACTTTCTTCAAGGGTAGTAAGGGTTTCAACAGCGTGGGAACCCGTATTGACAGCTTGAGTAGTCTGTTGTGCAGTAGTATCCAAGCGTTGACCTTGGGTGGTCACTATTGTGAAGAGTTCAGCCAGTCACAAAGTGAGGGATGGCCCCGCTGAGAGGCAAGGGGCAAATCTATCATTCATAGAGTCAATCATGTCATTCATCTCTTGTACGTCTCTATTCAGTTCAGTATGATCCCACCTTAATTGATCCACTTTGTTAGCTAGAGCAATTAGTTCCCTAGCACATTAGATTTGAGGAGCTCCTAATAAGCCAGGGCAGCAACCTTCTTCATCAACAACCCCAAATGGGACTAGCAGCAGTTGCCATCATTTCACGTAGGGTGGCAAGTTCTTGCTGTAGTTCCGCAACTTGAGCAGTCAATTCAAGCACCTGGGGGTCAGGTTGAGGGGCTTCAGCAGGACGTCCCTGAATGCAAGTAGTTGTACGTAGCTCTCAAATGGCATCCCATATTCTCTGATCTCTATCCACCAAGTCATCAGAAGGGGGCAAGGGCGGAACATCTGGCTTGGGCATGGATAACTCATTCACTTGACTCTGGAGCTTGGCTATAGCAATAGTGGTGGCAGCTCTTTCTTGATCAAACACCACACTGAGTTCATTAAGACCATTAGCAGCAAAGTTGCTACCTGCTGTAGTTGCTCAAAGGAATACATGCTGAATGCATTGAGTTGCTGCACAAGTTGTTTGAAGTTGGTGAGATAAGTGTTTAAGGTGGAATCTACTTGAGTTTTCCAGGGTTGTTATAGCTGGTGAAACTTTTGTAGGCTCTCTCTCACATATATGGGGATGGACTGGTGCATTTGTTTGATAGAATTAACCAAACAGGTCTGGGGGGTGACAGTTCTGCGCTGATTGTCAGATACCAAGGAAAACAGGGAGTAGATCCATTGTTGATAGGCAGCAAACTAATCCCAGTGATGAGTAACTGCTGCTTGCAGAGACAAGATTTCTTGGACATGGAGCCCCAGCACCATTTAATGGTGGGCCAAGGCAGGCTGCACAAAGGGCAATAGTAAGTGCTCAGCAGAGCCAGCCGCTGAGAGGAGTTGTTGTGGAAATTGAGTAGCCACAATAAATTTGTAGTATTCAGCCCAACTGAACTACAACTGAAGGTAAGGGATGGCTCTTTCACAGGCTATCCCAAGGGCTACTGACATGACTTGCTCCAAGTTAGGGGTACCCATGGGGTAAGCAACTAGGCAGGGACCATTCCTGAGGTTTAGTATAGTGGGGGTAATAGGCTGGTTGGCAATATCTTCCTCAATAGGAGGACTGGTTATTTCAGGTGAAGTCAACACCTGTATAGGTGAAGGCAAAGGACCTGAAAACGTGGATGTGAATGGGATAACCAAGGGGCTTACAGCCCCTGTAGTGAGCACCATTTTTGTTGTGTTCTGAGGCGCAGCACAGACACACAACAGGAAATCCTAACCTTAGGATTGGATTTTTACTAAGTCTTGGTTAGATGACAGGGAAGGCTATGTGTTTACCTTGAGGCCCTGGAAGAATAATATCTACTAGTTGTGGCTATAGAGAGGCGCCAAAGTACTGAAGACACAAAGACAAAAATGTGAATAGAATTTAATTTTTATTGGTGAATATGAAATGGAATATATAGTGGTTAGGAATACCACAAAACACTACCAGGACGGTAGGATCACTCTCCACCAGCATGAGTGGGGCAAGTAAGTTACTCAGGATCTAGAAGCCAAACAATTGAACTTCCTGATCCAGTCATCAACTCATTTTGAGAGGCAAAAGCAAAAACAAGTGATTTGTCTTTGAAATGGCCCACCAAAGGCAAAATCAAAGCATGGTGAATAGCAGTATTCAAAACACAATGTTAAGGGCTCCTTCAAAGTCCCAATGAGATTACCAAAATTCTTTCCATTAATCTCAGTCAAAGGTGGCTAGAGTATGGTCAGTGATGACTATGTGTTTAAATGCAATAAATAAAAGCAAGAAAGCAAGAGCAAACATTTAACATGTGAAGACAGAAGCTGCCCAGCACGCCTAAACACCTAAGGTTGGAATAAAGTTACCTTGGAAAAGGGGGAACATACCTGCATGACTCCCACCACTTTGATTGAGAAGCTGCTCAAGTGTTACCCATTTCCAAATGGTTCCAGTATCAAAAGACATCAAAGCAACTTGCCTGGCAGTAAAGGCCACCAAGCACTTTTAGAAAAGATAACCTTAAAATTGTCCCTGACTGTGAACAACTTGTTAAGTATATCTGTGATAGAAGCCAAGAGCTAAACCCAATTAAAAAAGTGCACCCCAAATAAAAGACCTGTTCCTTACTCCTGAGTTGCATATGTCCCAAGACAATGAACAGTTTATTATCATGATGATAGACCTGTTGCAAAAGAAAGGATCATATTTTATGCCACCTATAAAAGTCTAGAGCAACTGCGTGCCGCTGAGGCTTGGCTCTGTGATGGGAAATTTGCAACATGTCCTAAATTATTCTATCAGCTGTAGGTAGTGCATGCTCAGCTTGATGATAAACCCCTCCCCTTTGAATATTATCTTCTTCCTGGAGCCTCAGAAGAGATTTACCTAAGAGCATTTAAGATTCTACATGAGGGTCTTAAAGCTATTCACATTAAGACAGTAAAAAATCCTGGTCTGCCAACAAGGGCCATTCCTGATGATGCTGATAAAGATGAAGTCACCCTAGATGCTGAAGAGAAGAAATGCAATAGAGTCCTTAGACCCAAAAAACCATCATGGATTCTGAGACCGCCCAATATAATGCCTTTGTAAATACCTTAAATGGCAAGGTACAAGGGTGTTTCTTTTATTACCAACAGGCTATCAATATACGCCTTAAGAGCAAGACCCTCCTCAGCTCTCTCACACAACAAGATACAACTGGTAAATGCAAGTTTCTGATCCAGAAATTTGTTGCTATTGCATTTATTAATCCAGAGCATGTTGGCCAAGGAATTGAGCTTCTCTGTAATGAACCTTGTGCTGTGAGCCATGAGGATGATTCCAACCTTTTTTTGACTACTATAAGCCACAGTGAATGGGAGAACAAGGAAGTCAGCTGCAGGGGTAAGTCAGCAGCAAAGACAAGCTAGGATTGACATCAGGCTGTTCTCAAAGATGAAACAAAGGCAACATTAGACCTGGAAAACTGGCACAAACATTTAAAGTCCTACTTTGGTGTGAATCCCAGATATAACAACTTCTTTTAGAACCTTAAGGCTGAGAAGAAAGACTGTCTCCTCCCTTCAGGATGTGGAAGTAAGGGCTCCAAAGAAGATAAAACAATGTAATTCTAGCGTTTACAAGATTATATAATGTCAAAACTGCAGGCTCCACCCGCCAGCAAGGTTCCAAACAGGCAGGTTTGTGATCCGCAATCTGATTACCCGGCCACTCAAAACCAGACTAGGAAGTCAACTTGAATTACCAAATCCAACAACATGAACAGATGGTGATCCCCTACAGTGGATACCTTGTTTTGGTGCTTGACTAATTACCAGGATCAATCCACTCCCTTCTTCCATCCAACCATGTGATCAAAAATCATGTTCCTGCTATCCATTGATTTACTATGACTATATAATTGCTATCTCACAATAAAGATAATTATCTAGACTCTAAATATTTCCCCCTTGTAACTCTGCTAAAACAGCACATTTACAACATTGGCAGTACAGGTAGGTTCTCCATCTTACCTTATCTTGAAAAATTCTGCCTGTTGCCCGCACACACTGCAGCCAACAAATCCTCAACAAAATTATGTCTGGCCTCCTGCCTGACTGGACTCTGTACACTCCTGGTACCGCAATACCTGATGGTTTTTTCCTATACCAAAACACGGTAATCCCGCTACCCACCTTCAACGCCATGTCTGCACAAGGGTTCTTTCAGGCTCCGCCATTGATGCCGCAACCAGCCAAAAAAACCACCATGTCCACCTATGTAGCTCAAAGACAGCAAAGTGCTGCCTTAGAACCTTTTGCCGGGGCCAACAACAACAACATTACCACATGGATCCAGTCCTCCCAGAGCAAGCTGGCCCATATAAATTACCACAGCAATTTGGATTGCAGAAATCTCCATCCGCCTGACCCATGACGCTAGCACCTGGTGCAACAAGTGGCACAAGGAACACACCAACAAGAACTGGGATACCTTCAAGCAAGACTTCCTGGCAAGATCCAAGCTTAAGGATACAGCGCTCATGATAATACACCAAGTGAAGAACCTTACCCAGATAGACACTGTGAAGGAACTCACCCACCTATACAAGGAACTCCAACTTTGAGCACCATTAGACATGGCTTTTGACATCCCAACCACACACCTCATATTCTAAAACGCCCTCAAGTTGCATGTGATGAGACATGTGAACCTGGATCAGGTGACCAACCTGCAAAGCCTGTATTGCAAAGCAGAGAAATAGGAACAAACTTCCAACACCCTTCATGAGGCACAAGCTGGAAAACAAGAAAGACCCAAGGGTTTCCATACAAGCAGGCGCTCCACTTGACCACCCCCTGGAGCCAACAGGAATAACACCAACCACAAACCCACAGGTTCAAATGGACATGGAAGTGGGAACAATGGCCAGTCAAATTGTACCCATTTACATGTCACCACCACGCAAGGCAATCAAGACAAGGGAAAAGCCCAGGGAGAGCGTTAAGCAAGCCAAGCTCTCCCCACTCAACTCCTGACTTGCCCAATGATGAGTACCAACCCAAGGACGTGAACCAATGCCCAATGATCCAAGTGCCCTCAGAGGACCCAAGAATGTACATCATTGCCAGACATCCCAATAAACTGATGTTCTATCCTTTCCGTTTTTGCAGTTACACAGGCTCAGCACTCCTGGATTCTGGTGCAGATCAAACCCTAGTCAACAGCAGCTTTGTAGATAAGTTCAAGCTAACCACTAATCTGTTGCAGATTAAAAACGTGGTCCTGGCTGAGAAACATCACATTGCCGTGACAAGGGAGACCACCCCCTTCTCTGTCATGCTCAAGAACCTCTGCTTCACCATCCAAGGTCCTGTCATTGACTTCCCAAAGTTTGACATTGTGATGGAGCTATACTGGTTACAAAAGAACAATCCTCACGTAGACTGGGCAACCTCAGTGTTGACCATCAAGCGTGAAGGCAACAACCACCAGATCTACCCTGACTCTGTGGACTAACTCCTATGCACCATATCTTTGTGTGCATCACAGAGACCCTGGATGAAAAGGAAAACCTGAAGGCAATTGACTGAGTATCTTGCCAGTACAAGATTATACACTTCAAAGATCACCAGGATACCTCCACATCTCAGGGCCGCAAAATTGTGGCCTGCCATCCAGAAATCTTCAAAGAAGCGCTACCCAGGTTGCCCCCTGAGAAACACATCCAACACTCTATCCAACTCAAAGGGGCTGTCCCCAAAGCGCGCCCTATCTACAGGCTGACCCCAAATAAAGACAACACCCTGCGCACCTATCTCAAGGAGGCATTAGAGAAAGGACTTATCTGCCCCTCACAGTCCCCTTTTGGGGCCGCTGTGTTCTTTGTGGCCAAGAAGGATGGTACTTTACATCTGGTCACAGACTACCAAGCCCTAAACAAAGTTACCATCAAGAATTATTATCCAATACCAATGATTGACAATCTCCTTGACGCCTTGGGAGGAGCCACAGTCTTATACAAGATTGATCTGACTGTAGGCTACAACCAGATTTGTATTAAGGAGGATGACATCCCCAAAACCGCCTTCTGTACTAAATATAGCTCATACAAATGTGTGGTGCTCAACTTTGGCATGACAAATGCCCTGTCCACCTTTGTGACCTTCATGAACAAAGTATTTGCACCACACATAGGCAAGCATGCCCTAGTCTACCTGGACAACATCATTGTCTGCAGCCCCTTGGTGGAACAGCACCACAAAGACCTAGAGACAGTCTTTGCTACCTTGGCACAACACAAACTGTTGGCCAAGCCCTCCAAGTGCTAGTTCTTTTACAAGCAGCTACCCTTCCTGGGACACATAGTCTCAAAGGATGGCATCAAACCTGACAGCCAAAAGATATAGGCCATATGCAAGATGCCGCCACCCAAGGATAAGTTGGAACTCTGCACCTTTTTGGGGATGATGGCCTACATACGCTGCTTCATACCTGACTGTGGTGTTTTGACTGCCCCCTTATCCGCCATAACAGGTGCCAAATCCAGGTTTATGTGGACCCCTCAACATGAACTCTGTTTTAGATGCCTCAAGGAGAAGCTCATGACAGCTCCCATCCTGCAATACCCCAAACGCAACGGGAATATCAAATGGAAACTGACACCTCAGATGCATCCATTGGGGGAGTATACAAATCAAAAATAATGATGGTGACTTCCTGCCTGTAGCTTATGAATCACAAAAATTGACAGATGGTGAGTATCAATACCCTATCCACAACAAGGAACTGCTGGCCATTGTACACTGTCTAGTTAAATGGCGCTGTTACCTAGAATGGCAGGAAGAATTCACAGCATTAACCGACCATAAGTTGTGCATATATTTCAAAACCCAAGCAAATCTATCTCGCCGCCAAGCCTGCTGGATAGAGATCTTGAAGAGATTTAACATGCTCATATAGTACAAACCTGGGGCTGAGCTTGCCATGGCAGAAACCCTCTCCTGCCTGTATGTCTATGCCTCAAGAGGGGAAAGTGGGCTTGACCCAGACTGGCCTCTCCTAGTACTAAAAATAAAAGACAAGGGGTTTACCCCTGTCACAACCAACATAAAAAAGGAAACAGTTATCAAAAACAAAAAATTATTTGCTGACATATACAGGGCCCTACACAGAAAATTGTCTGACGGCACAACCATTCCCTATATCCCCAAGCACCAGCAGGTAGATACCATCCTACGGTACTTAGAGACCTCAGACACACTAAGAGTTGAAACTTATATAAAGGGTACAGCACAACATTTTGAAAACAGCATCTCAAAAAACGCCATCTCAATTTTCTGCTATCTTGATTTATTAGTAAAAACGCCATTTTGATTTACGGCATTTTGACTAAGAAAAAACAGTTTTAAAATTTTAGATTTTTTGAACTCCAAAAATTACCCAAAACATTCCCAAAAATAAAAATTCAGTAAATATTTCTAGACTTAAAAAAGCCTCAGAATTCCAAATCTGCAATAAAAAATGGGGTCAATAGTAGCAACATAGTTGCATAAAGCCCAAAAGTTAAAATAATCCCAAAAACAACTATTTTCATCTATTTTAACTACAAACTATACTTTAAAATAAGTATAGAATTGTACCAAATACTAAATAAAACTAGATTAATTATAAAATTAAACGAAATAAGAGAGAACATAAAGTAGTATTTATTGGAAATAGGCTAAAACATTAGTGGAAAGAGCAACTGATGTGGCTTGAAGATGCTCAAGCTTGCTATCCTTGAGATAGTAGGCAAGGACCACCTTGCTGATTTCAGTGTACTTTTTCACTGCTTTGGTTATCTTGGGGGATCACCCTTGGTCTTCATGCCAGTCTTGAAGAGCCAAGCAGAGATGGCTTGTTGGGTTTTGAGGTGGACCATGATCTTATTGAATTTGGGCTTATGAACCCTAACCCTTGTAGAAAACTGGCTATGCCACCCTTCAAGGGAAGGGGTGGATTTGATCAACCTGTCTTTGACCTGCTTATAGCAGTTCCAGGTGATTGAGTCACCGCCTTTTTAATGTGGTGTTCTCCTTGGAAGATGCCAACCCATTGAGTCTCAAAATACTCAATGAACAGAGCAAAGACTGCCTGGTTGGCCTGGATATAGGGATGGCAGAGGAGAGCATCATAAAAGGCATTGATCTCCTCCTTTTGCACAAGGACAAGGGCAGAAAAGCAATTGAAAACGTCCTTTTCTTCTTTGGTGCTTTCAGTGTAGACCAGCTCATGGAAGTCAGAGCACTTTTAGAGGCAGCGGCAGAGTGCCTGCCTGAAGTGGAAGTAGCATCCCTGAGGGGAGCTCTTAAAGACACAAATAAAGGCATTTGCCTGAGCCTGTTCAAAATCCACTACCAGATATTTGTGGTAGGGAAGACTTTCAGGCTTTTTCTTGGTTGGGGTGGGAGCGTCTTCTTCTTGGGAGATGGATTTTTTCTTGCACCCTCTAGTCTTCTTGGGCTCCTCTTCAATTGTTGGGAGGATTTTATCTGGTTTGGCCTTTAAAATTGTGAGTGCCCAAACATAAGTTTCCTGCTTCTTATTTGGGAGGAAAAAGAAGACCAGGGGAAGAACCAGATTTCCAACCTGCCTATGGATATTCCAAAGCTGGATGAAGAGCTTTGGGCAGGTTGAGAAAGTTACATCTACAAGTCAGGTCTTGCACTTGAGGAGGTTGCACAGATCCTGGCTTGCGGGGAATCAGATGATATGCTCTGGGGAATGTTGACCATCATCATGAAGAAGGAATATCTCCTCATGACAAGATAGTTTTTGCTCCTCATTAATGATTGATTGGTCAATGGAGCTTGCACTGACGCCTTCAGTGCTCAGAGCGTATCTCTGATCAGTAAAATATCTCTGTAATTTTGAGGCACCACCAACAGTTGCTAGTTGGGTATCATTTACATTAAGGAGCCATTGTTGCTGACCTCAGTTGCAGTTTGATCCTTTGTGGTTGGGACCACCTGGTGAAGAAACCAGCAGATACGTTGATAGAGATGGTTGGAAGGCTTGGCGCAGTGGTGATAGACAGTAAGGGCCTTTAATCTGGTGAGCCCATAAGTTGTAAGCCTTTCTGGGCAGCCAACATTATCACATTTAAAGTGATGTTGGTGGATGGGCTTCTTCTTGTCATTACAGCTGAAGCTGTAGCCCTTGTAGACAAAGCCAGCACCCCCTTTCTTTGTCATAATTGGATAGCTGATAGGGTGCGTTGTTAGTACAGCAAAGGTGCCATTTTGGTTGCATATATTGTGGATGGAGTTAAGATCCCAGAGCTCAATTGGCTCATCTGCAGGAGCACCAGGCTCAGGCTCCTGCTCCTCTTCATCCTCAGGCTCTGAAGTGGGGCCAGAATGGCAATTGAAGTTGAACAACTTCTCTTGGGGGTCTGAGGGGGAGTACACAAACGGAGAGTGAGGAGGGGTAGGACTTTTTCCCTCTTGTTCAGGTGATGGAGTTGGGATCTTGGGGGGAGCTTTGGCCTTAGAAGGCTGCTTCTTTGGGGTTGTCTTGGCCTTTTTGGCCTTGGGCGGAGTGATTTTGGTCTTTGAGGCCTTGGGCACAGCTTTGGCAGTTGACTTGGGAGGCATCTAAAAGTGAATTAGTATCAAAATTATGAGAAAATTGGGGGTTGTTTTTAAAGAGAAAAATGAGAATGTTTTAATATAAAAGTATCACTTTTTTTACATAGAATTGTAGAAAAGATAAAAAATATATACTATCAAAATTTCTATGTTCTTTTTGTAAAAATAATTTTTGATTAGTAACACAAGTAGGCAAAACTTTGAGTTTTGACTGAAAACTTGCTTTCAAGATTGTGTTTTTGAAGTGACGTAATTGAGGTGCCGTAGCTCAAAAACATAGTGTTTTTGACCATTTTTTATATTAAATTAACAAATTCACAGTGGAGCTACCTCAACTGGGCCAAAGAGTATAGCTGGGATTTCTCAAAAACTAGCTTATACAGTTGGGGTTAAAAAGTACTCAGTTGTTTAGAGGAGATCAAAAAATATATATTTGTAAAGTTTCATATGTTTTCTTACATTTTTTATTAATATGGTATTTGACGTGAATATGTATTTTTAGAAAAGTGGAAAGCAAGAATTGCAGTAGGGGAATCAATAAAGCATAGCCTGGCGTCATAGGTAATTTCCCCTTATTTTCCCCTATCCATTGTGCGCATTGAATCAATTGGGTGATATGAAACTTGGTGGAATTTGAAGTGATTTAAATCAAAATGGCGTAATCACCCCCTTCTATATTAAAATCACTATTAAAATATTTTATTGAGGAAACCCTTATCAATGTATCCATGTATAATAAAGCTATAAATTACATATAATAAAACTGGGTTTTTTACCCAGCAATGGCAATCACTAGAAGGACTATCATAGTGGCATCTATTTAGATTGTTCTTATTATAAATGTCTTAGATTAATACTATAGGAACATCTTCTGGCTTATATAACAGGCTTTATTATAGTTCAGAAATAAGCTTATTTCAGTTTAAGATAAATGGCGTGATTCAAAATGACGTAAAGTTGAGATGGTGTAAAGACGCCCCACACTAAGTGACTCCATATGTAAATAAAGTTAGCAAAACAAGATTTAATTAATCTGACTCAAAATGACAGAATTGAGATGACATAAAATTTGAGATGCTGTATTATAAAGTATATGTAAATTTTAACTATTTTATTGTTTATTTTATTTTTTGTGATTCAAAATCACTAACACAAAGAAAGACATCTCAAATTGAATTTGAGATGGCATTTTTTGAGATGCTGTTTTTGAAATGGCATATTGTATCTATACAAGTTCCTTAAGCACAAGGCCTGGTGGTCAACTTTATATCACAACGTGCAAGAAGTCCTAGACTAGTGTGAGGTATGCAAAAAGTTTGCCAAAAGCAAAACCCCTCCAAAGTCAGTACTTCCCATCTGCACACAGCTACCCTTCAAAGTATGGGCCCTTGACATTGTTAGCCCCATGCCAGGAAAACACAATAAATAAGAAATACATCATCACTACCATAGACTTTGCTACAAGATGGCCAGTAGCCCAAGCAGTAAGGGCGCACACTGGCAATGACAAACATAATTTATTGGCAAAGAGGTAATCAGCAAGTTTGGAAAGCCAGAACTCCTGATAACCAATGGAGGGGAAAAATTGACCTCCAAAACCACCAATGTATACCTCTCAAAAATGGGGTCAAACACACTGTAACAACGCCATACCACCCACAGGCAAATGTATGTGTAGAGCAGCTTAATAGCAGCCTTGTGCAAGCCTTAGCCAAGCTCACCGCCAGAAGACCTGAATATTGGTACAAGCAGCTACTGACTGCACTACTTGTGTGCTGAACCCAAGTGAACAGATCCACTGGAAAGAGCCCATTTGAATTGGTATACAGCACGCAGCCAAATATCATTCAAGCATTGACAGGACCCAAACAGGAAATTCCAAGTAAAGTACCCCTTGCTCAGACCCTCAAGTTATAGAGGCCAACAGCAAACAAACAGAAAAGAAAAATGAACGTCTACAAAAAATCTTTGTCCCTATCTGAGATAGATATGAAGTTTGGGACAAAGTTTGGGTCATGAACGTTGATAAAAGCAAACTACAACCCAAGAAAGCAGGGCCAGAAATCATTCTAAAAGTAAACAACAATAACACTTACCTTGTGCAAGGACTTGGGAAACACAATCAAGACAAGACCCTACACCATGATTGCCTGAGACCCTGCAAAGGGAGACAAAAACAACAAGAAACCACCCTGCCCACCACAGAACAACAATTGGTCCAGTACAGTGCCTGGGCTCCTGACAACCTCCCTGATAATCTACCCCCAGAGAAGGCTAACCTTCAGTCAGGGGGGTGTCAAAACTGCAGGCTCAACCTGCCAGCAAGGTTCAAAACAAGCAGGTTTGTGACTGGCAATCTGATTACCCGGCCACTTGAAGCCAGACTAGGAAGTCAACTCAAATTACCAAATACAACATGAACAGATGATGATCCCCTACAGTGGATACCTTGTTTTGGTGCTTGACTAATTACCAGGATCAATCCACTCCCTTCTTCCATCCAACTGTGTGATCAACAATCATGTTCCTGCTATCCATTGATTCACTATGACTATATAGTTGCTATCTCATAATAAAGATTATTATCTAGCTTCTAAATATTTTTCCCTTGTAACTCTGCTAAAACAGCACAGTTACAACAATAAAGACAGCTGTCAAGAATAAGCACAAGCTATCTGAGCTTGGGGAGAAGATAGGAAAGATTGCCACTGTAATCTCTTGAAACAAGCCTAAAACTTAGGTTATAATAAACATTTTTTGCTTATCCTGATATTTTATTATTTAATTTTAATTTTAATTTCAACACTAATTATCTTGTTTAACTAGATAATTTTAATTTTGATTTTATAAATAATGAATAGTTTTTATAAAAGATTTTTATGCTAGATCCTGGATTATCTAGCTTAAATAGTTGTTTTAGTACTAAAGTGCCATATGGTAGTTGGTTAAACTAGCCTTTACTGTAACAGACATTAATTCTTTAAGCTTGGTGAGCAAGAGAGCAATTAGCACTCTTGCTCTGGATGAAAGATAGTTCAGCTGATCAACTAAGTTGTATCTCCAGGATATATTAACTTACAATCAAATGACATAATGTCAATATTGGGCCAAGGTTGCAGCAGGATTAGGATATGAAGCAGAGAATCCTGGTGTTAGGCAGCTATTGTCAATATCCAAATTCTATATAAGTTGCCTATATGATATTCAATAAACTATTGGTCATTAAATTTATTATATGCACTAATTTTAGAGTAACTCAACTTAGTCTTTATTAATTAGTAAGTTGTGATACAAGGCAAGCAAGATAACTACAACAAACCACCTATACTAATAATTACAACATAAGTATATGTAATTTTGGGTTGCTATTATATCAGCTTTTTCTAAATAAGTATTTATCTTTATTTTCTTTATTTAATTTAATAAATTTCATCAAGTTTTTTTTGAAAAATAATTTAAGCACTTTTTATATGTTAAATAAATAAATTTATAGTGAAAACATTTAATTTCATAGAAATTATTTTTGAAGTGTATTTTTATATATTATCCAATTAGTTTTTTTTATTTTTTGGACTCTAAATGATCATATTACTCTAAAAAACTATTTGAAGCTTAATAATTTAATAGGTAAAATGTTCAGCATTTAGTTTTTTGCTTGTTAAAAAGTGTCAACTTACAGTAGGCTGAAAGATAATAGCCTTTAGTCTAGAATTTTCTAATGTGTTGACCTGGGTATAAATTTTTTTTGAAAATCAAAAGAAGACAGTTTAAATGCCAACTGTTACATCTACTAAGGGGTGGCATTATGATGGAATCAAAGTATGGTGGGAGCAGCAAATATATAATCAAGAGATTGTCACTTTATAATTGATTACATGCCCAATTAAATGTTATTAACAGTATTTCAACATTGTCATAAGATGTCCAGTGTTGTTAGATACATTATCAATTTCTCCATGAGCACCCCCGGCTGTATTTGTAGCAGTTTAGGGTGCTATTTTCTACAAACAGTTAGCCAGAATCCTAACTCTTAATTCTATACCTGTAGATGGTAAGTGACAGCCTTTGTTAAGACAGAAATACAAGGTATAGTGACAAAACTGATATTATTTTGATAGTGCTGTAGTTATATAGTATAATGTGGGGGAATTTCCATCAGGGGAAAGGAGGCACAGACATAAGGACTTTCCTAAAGGAGGAGAGTGGAGAGGTATAGTAGAAAGAGCCACACTAAAGAGAACAACTGGTTTCACACGCCTTGTCTAATAGAGGCAAGTGGCAATATCTATGTTGTCTTATTTATAACCTTGGAAGTAAAGCCTTCACCTGATGCACATTCAAAAGGCGCTTTGAATACCTGTTTTAAGGCGTTTTAACAAAATTAACCCTGTTAAAACCAGGTTGTAATAAAGCAATTGCACAATTATTTTGTTGCTCAATCCCTAAGTGGACAACTTAAAGTCTAATCCATTCAGTATCTGTAACACTCCCTGTGTATTGTAAGATACATTTGTGGGCAGGAATTCAATCTTATGTTGAGGGTCTGGATATACAAGCATTCTGGCTACCGCCAACCTACTTAATATCCAGCCATTGCCCAATTTGGTGCCCTTCCAATTTACCATTTGGCATACCAAGAATGGTAACCAAGCAATATCAAATGACTGTCCAAGTATCCAGTGGCTCAAACCCATCTTTCACATAACCAAACCCTAGGTTTGATCCAACTAAATCCCTGCCACAGTCAATTCTAGATAAGTATAAAGTATTATCCAATAAAATTTACTTCTCTTCTTTCTTATTCCATATTTTAAGCTTCCCCAAAAGGCGCTCCTTATCACTTAGTTGCAACAAGAGTACAGTGGCAATTTTTTTATATGCTTCACAAGCTTAGATAGCTTGTAATTATTCTTGAGATGTGTTTTGATATGCTCTTTGTAAATGCTGGCCTTGTACCACCTTTTATTCTTTGAATTTTTTACTTTCATATCATAAAGAGAGGCTACAGTATTTCCCTGTTCAGTCTTAAAGGGATCAAAGAAGGTTGTAATCCGGGATTCATGTCAAATGAGGACTTAAGGTTTTATACCAGACCTACAGGTTAAATATTGCCTTTATTTCATTTTTTTTAACATCCTGGAAGCCAATTGAGATGCCTTTGCTCCAGGATTACCACAGTAGTTCACCTCTTTGTGCCTCACCCAAGGTGGCTCATAGTAGTCAAAAAGGGTTATAATCAGCTTCATGTCTCACAGCACAATGATCATTACAGAGAAGCTCAAATATTTGGCCAAAATGCTAAGGCTTAATACATGCAAGAGTTTCAGGGCCCAGAATGGGCAGACAAACCACTATGTACATAGGTTTAATGCCTGGAAATTAGCAATTGCGCAGCCAAACAATTTTATTGCCAAACACACTGATTTACTCAAAAGGAAATTTTAATGCCAAGTGGGGAATTGAACCCTGGTAAAGGCCAAACCTGAGGGCAATAAAAAATTTCTCCAACACATATCAAAAAGAATTTTAATTAGCCCACACCCTCTGAAACCAAGGAATGGGGACTTGGGTTACCAAATGACCCAAAATTTTCCTTCCATCTTTCCCAGGACAAAAATAGTGAATTGATCTCCTTAACTGATAAATCAGGACCTGCCAATGTGGGTCAACTCAAGAATAACTCATTGACAGCCAATAAGGAGTTTCCAATAAGTACAATTTCAGTTTCCCAGCAGAATATAGCTGAGAACACTGAAAATCCTTTTCTTGTTGACATATTTACTTAATAAACTTTTGTTGGTTAATGTACACTGATTATTTATAGCTTACAGGGATTTATTACATTATAACAAATTTTATACTGCTGGTGTCAAAACCGCAGGCTTGACCCACCAGCAAGGTTCTAACCAAGCGGGTTTATGATCCACAATCCAATTATCTGGCCACTTGAAGCCAGACTAGGAAGTCAACTCAAATTACCAAATTTAACAACATGAACAGATGATGATTCTTTACAGTAGATACCTTGTTTTGGCGCTTGACTTGTTATCAGAATCAAGCCACCCCCTTCTTCCATCCAACTGTGTGATCACCAATCATATTCCTGCTATCCATTAATTCACATGAACCATATAATCACTATCTCCAAATAAAGATTATTATCTAGCTTCTAAATATTTTTCCCCATGTA
The DNA here is from genome assembly GCA_014839935.2 of Entomophthora muscae. NCBI lineage: Eukaryota > Fungi > Entomophthoromycota > Entomophthoromycetes > Entomophthorales > Entomophthoraceae > Entomophthora > Entomophthora muscae. Next base: position 116,976 of record QTSX02006406.1, read on the forward strand.
ACTCTGCTAAAACAGCAAAGTTACAACATTGGCAGCACAGGTAGGTTCTCCATCCTACCTTATCTTGAAAAATTCTGCTTGTTGCCTGCACACGCTGCGGCCAACAAATCCTTAACAGAATTATACCTGGCCTCCTGCCTGACTGGACTCTGTACACTCCTGGTACCGCAATACCCAATGATTTTGTCCTATACCAAAACATAGTAATTCTGCTACCTGCCTTCAACGCCATGTCTGCACAAGGGTTCTTTCAGGCTCCTTCATCAATTCTGCAACCAGCCAAAAAAACCACCATGCCCGCCTATGTAGCTCAAAGACTACAAAGCGCCGCCTTGGAAACTTTTGCCAGGGCCAACAACAACAACACTGCTGCATGGATACAGTCTTCCCAGAGCAAGCTAGCTCAGATAGAATGCCCACAGCAATTTTGGATTGCAGAAATTTCCATTTGCCTGACCCATGACACTGGCACCTGGTGCAACAAGTGGCACAAAGAGCACACTGACAAGAACTGGGATACCTTTAAGCAAGACTTTCTGGCAAGATTTGTGCTAAAGGATACAGCGCTCATGATCATTTGCCAAGTAAAGAACCTGACCCAGACAGGCACTGTAAAGGAACTCACCTGCGCCTACAAGGAACTCCGCCTTTGTGCACCCTCCAACATGGCCGTTGACACCCCAGCCACACACCTCATGTACTACAACGCTCTCAAGTTGCACATGATCAGACATGTGAACCTGGATCAGTTGACCAACCTGCAAAGCCTATACCATGAAGTGGAAAAAGCAGAACAGATATCCAAAACTCTGCACAAGGCACAAACTGGGAAACAAGAAAGACCCAAGGATTCCCATCCAAGTGGGCGCTCCTCTTGACCACCTCCTGGAGGCAACAGAAGCAACGCCAACCACAAGCCCACAGGTTCCAATGGACATGGAAGTGGGAACAATGGCCAGTCAAATTGCACCCATTTACATGTCACCACCACGCAAGGCAATCAAGACAAGGGAAAAGCCCAGGGAGAGCGTTAAGCAAGCCAAGCTCTCCCCACTCAACTCCTGACTTGCTCAATGATGAGTACCAACCTAAGGACGTGAACCAATGCCCAATGATCCAAGTGCCCTCAGAGAACCTGGTAATGTACATCATTGCCAGACATCCTAATAAACTGATGTCCTATCCTTTCTGTTTTTGCAGTTACACAGGCTCAGCACTCCTGGATTCTGGTGCAGATCAAACCCTAGTCAACAGCAGCTTTGTAGATAAGTTCAAGCTAACCGCTAATCTGTTGCGGATTAAAAACATGGTCCTGGCTGACAAACATCACATTGCTGTGACAAGAGAGACCACTCCCTTCTCTGTCATGCTCAAGAACCTCCACTTCACCATCCAAGGTCCTGTCATTGACTTCCCAAAGTTTGAAATTTTACTGGGACTAGACTGGTTACAAAAGAACAACCCTCACGTTGACTGGGCAACCTCAGTATTGACCATCAAGCGTGAAGGTGTCAATCACCAGATCTACCCTGACTCCATGGACCAACTACTACATGACCACGTCTTTGTGCATATCACAGAGACCCAGGGCAAGAAGAAAGATTTGAAGTCAATTGACTAGAATCATGCCAGTACAAGATCATACACTTCAAAGACCACCAGGACACCTCCACGCCTCAGGACTGCAACATTGTGGCCCGCCACCCAGAAATCTTTAAGGAAGTATTACCTGGGCTGCCTCCTGAGAAGCATGTTCATCACTTTATCCAAATCAAGGGGGCTGTACCCAAGGCGTGCCATATCTACAGGCTGACCCCAAATGAAGACAACACCTTACGCACCTACCTCAAGGAAGCATTGGAAAAAGGACTTATCCGCCCCTCACAGTACCCCTTTGGGGCCGCCGCATTCTTTGTGGCTAAGAAGGACGGTACCTTATGCCTGGTCACAGACTACTGCGCCCTAAACAAAGTTACCATTAAGAATTGTTACCCACTACCACTGATTGACAACCTCTTCAATGCCTTGGGAGGAGCCACTGTCTTCTCCAAGATTGATCTAACCGCAGGCTACAATCAGATTTGTATCAAGGAGAAAGATATTCCCAAAACCGCCTTCTGCACTAAATACAGCTCCTACAAATGTGTGGTGCTCAAATTTGGTATGACTAATGCCCTGCCCACCTTTGTAACCTTCATGAACAAAGTATTTGTGCCACACATAGGCAAGCATTCCCTAGTGTACCTAGACAACATTATTGTCTACAGTCCCTTGGTGGAACAGCATCACAAAGACCTGGAGGCAGTCTTTGCGACCTTGGCACAACACAAACTGTTGGCCAAGCCCTCCAAGTGCCAGTTCTTCTGTGAGCAACTACCCTTCCTGGGACATATAGTCTCAAAGGACGGCATCAAACCCAACAGTCAAAAGAGAAAAAGGCCATCTGCAAGATGCCACCACCCAAGGATAAGTTGGAACTCTGCACCTTCTTAGGAATGGTGGCCTATGTACAATGCTTCATACCTGACTGTGGCATTTTGAATGCCCCTTATCTGCCATAACAGGCACCAAGTCCAAGTTTGTGTGGACCCCCAATGTGACCTTTGTTTTAGACGCCTCAAGGAGAAACTCACAACAGCTCTCATTCTACAATACCCCAAACATGACGGAATACCAGATGAAAACCAACACCTCAGATGCATCCATTGGGGGAGTACTACAAATCAAAAATAGTGACAGTGACTTCCTGCCTGTAGCCTACAAATTTTGGAAATTGACATATGGCAAGTGTCAATATCCTATCCACAACAAGGAACTGCTGGCTATTGTGCACTGCCTAGTCAAATGGCGCTGCTACCTAGAATGCCAGGAAGAATTAACAGCATTAACCGATCATAAGTCACTCATCTTTTTCAAGACCCAAGCAAATCTGTTGCGCCGCCAAGCGTGGTGGATGGAATTATCAGAGAGTTTTAATATGCTCATCCAGTACAAGCCTGGGGCCAAGCTTGCCATTGCAGACGCCCTGTCCCGTCTATATGTTTGTGCTTTAAGAGGAGAGAATGGGCTTGACCCAGACTGGCCTCTCCTGGTGTTACAAACAAAAGACAAAGGGTTCCCCCTGGGCACAACCAACATAACCAAAGAAACAGTCATTAAGAATGAACATCTCTTTGCAGATGTATATGGGACTCTTCACAGAAAGATGACTGACAGCACAACCATTCCCTACATCCCCACACTTCAGCAAGTTGACACTATCCTTTTCTATCACAGAGACCTTAGACATACCAAGAGCAGAAACTTATATGAGTTCCTAAAACATAAAGCCTGGTGGCCAACCTTATACCGCAATGTCCAGGAAGTTCTAGACCAATGTGAGGTGTGCAAAAAGTCTGCCAAAAGCAAAACCCCGCCAAAGTCAGTACTTCCCATCTGCAAACAACTACCTTTCAAAGTATGGGCTGTTGAAATTGTTGGCCCCATGCCAGGAAAACACAACAACAAGAAATACATCATCACCGTCATTGACTTTGCAACAAGATGGCCAGTAGCCCAAGCAGTAAAGACACACACCGGCAATGATGTTTGAAAATTTATTGGCAAAGAAATAATAAGCAAGTTCAGAAAGCCAGAACTCCTGATAACCAATGGAGACAAAGAGTTAACCTCCAAAAACACCAATGTTTACCTCACTAAGAATGGGGTCAAACACACCGTAACAACACCATACCACCCACAGGCCAATGGACAAGTAGAGCAACTTAATGGTAGCCTCATGCAAGCCCTAGCCAAATTCACTGCCAGGAGACCTGAAGATTGGTATAAGCAGTTACCAACTGAACTACTTGTGTGTCAAACCCAAGTGAACAGATCCACCGGGAAAAGCCCGTTTGAACTGTTATACAGCACACAGCCAAATATCATTTAGGCATTGACAGGACCCAAACTGGAAATTCCAAGTGAAGTCCCCCCATTCTCAGACCCTCAAGTAATGGAGGCTAATTGTGAGAAAACAGCCAAAGAGGATGAACGTCTGCAAAATACATTTGTTCCCATCAGCAATAGGCATAAAGTTGGAGATAAAGTATTAGTCATGAATGTTGACAAGAGCAAGTTATAACCTGAAAAAGTGGGGTCAGCAATCATTCTAAAGGTAAACAACAATAACACTTACCTTGTGCAAGGGCTTGGCAAATGTAAGCAAGACAAGACACTACACCATGACCACCTACAACCCTGAAAAGCAAGACAGAAACAACAAGAAACCACCCTACCTGCTACAGAACAGCAGCTAGTTTAACATGGCGCCTGGGCTCCTGACAACCTCCCTGACAACCTGCCCCCAGAGGAGACTGACCTTCAGCCGGGGGGAGGGGGGGTGTTGAAACTGCAGGCTCGACCTGCCAGCAAGGTTCCAACCAAGAAGGTTTGTGACCTGCAATCTGATTATCTGGTCACTCAAAGCCAGACTAGGAAGTCAACTCAAATTACCAAATTCAACAACATGAACAGATGAAGATCCTTTACAGTGGATATCTCATTTTGGGGCTTGACTTGTTATCAGGATCAAGCCACCCCCTTCTTCCATCCAACTGTGTAATCACCAATTATGTTCCTGCTATCCATTGATTCATATGAACTTTATAATCACTATCTCCCAATAAAGATTATTATCTAGCTTCTAAATATTTTCCCCGTGTAACTCTGCTAAAACAGCACAGTTACAACACTGGTGCTTTCAAACAGAGAGTGCCTCCAGTACCAACACCAGTACTGGAAAGCAGAGCAACTTCTTGCTGCCCCCAACTAACCACTTTTATCCTTCACTCCATCTCTTAGAGTTCTGGAACAAGAAATAATCCCTGCTCCTGAACCACATCTCTTCTTCCCTGGTGTCCCTCTATTCTGCAAATTTTCCAAGCCAAGCCAGATAATGAGGCTGCCACAAGAAAACTTTCCCATGTTCCTTCTGTATTATCATAAAATTATAGCAAGCTTGGGTTTGCCTACTTGAACATGCTGAGGCTCAATGAGCAAGTAATTACCCACATAGGAGTGTGGTGTCCTTGGGCCACACCTGCCAATTATGTGATGCAGATGGCCCCTGTCATCTACTGGGCCTTCCAGGCTTGACTCTTACCCTTGAATGAAGGTTCCTCTGGGAGCAACTCAGGTGATGATAAAGAGCAACAAATTTCTGGATCAAAAATTGCATTTACCAGTTGTATCTTGTTGTGTGAAAGAGCTGAGGAGGGTCTTACCCTTAAGGCGTCTATTAATAAAAACTGTGGTAAAATTAACTCCCTGGTGATCAACTCTCTGGTGATTGACTATTAAGTTAAATGAGAATTCAGCTTTTCTCTGATCAACAACAGGAAATTATTACTTTTTTAATTAACAGATTTTGATGTACTGAGACCTTTAATATAAAAAATTAAGCCTTACAGCTATGGTATACTAAAGTGACCCTATAGAGCTCAAGAAGCAATAAAAACAGTAATCTAATTAATAAAAATAAGGAGAAGTAACTATTTCTCATTTTACTTTTTAATTTACACTCTTCATTATAAAAAATATTTTTTATTACCATAAAATTCAAAATTCTAATGAAATAAAAATAAACAAAAATACAACAAAAAAAGTTATGTAAAATATGAAGAAATATAAATCTTTATTTGATATAGTTTATATAAGCACAACTGTGAATATCATATGTTTTATTGGTAAATTAACAAAAATTTAGATATTTCACTTACCTTCAACTATAAATATTCATCTCAAACTTACCATCTATACATAAAAAGCATTGATATCTAAAAAATAGAAAAATAACTTAAAAGTAAATGATCAAAAAACTAAAAAGTAAAAATTAAAGCTAAAAAGTTAAAAGTAAAAATTATATAACCGCACAAGCAAGCAATTTTACTCTTCATCCTTCTTTTCCCTTTTCATTTTAGCCCCTTCTAGGAGGGCAGTTGCAATAAGCCCAAGCTGCTGCTTGATCTTTGAAGCCTTTTATTTATGCTTGGTTGCATTCTTGATGGCTCTTGTGAAGAAGGTCAACTTGGTGGTTGGCTTGGGGGGGGATGTGGTTGGCAAGATCTCTGAGCTTGGAGATAGTCTTCTCCTGCTCATGCTGAAGGAGGAAAAAGAGCTTGTTGAACTTTGGGTGAAGCCCAAAGTTGGACTTAAGATTCTTGTGATAAACCTCTAGTGCTGAAGTGGTCTTGAGCTCCCCGTTGATGGCCGCCCGGTAAACGTTCCAACTGGCCTTGGCGTGGGCCTTGCCTTGCCTCTGCGTGACAAACTTCTCAATATGCTGGGGCTCAAAGTACTTGGGGAAAGGCTTGAACTCTGGATGCTTTGCTATTTAGGGATCCTTTGAGAAAACCTCAAGCCCCTGCAAAGTGTGCTCTGGCTTTAAAAAACCAAGACTCTAAGATGTACCAGCAAAATTTGCAGGTGTTCAAGGTATCCCTACTGCTCAACTTACTAAGCTTGGAATGGCCTGCACATTGAAAGCAACTGCTTGGCGGTAGTGGAAGTGGCACCCCTGCACTTCCCTGCTGAACAGCTGCTCAAATGCATTGAACTGAGCAGGCTCAAAGTCCATGATGCATATGTAAGGCTCCAGAGCTCTCAGCCTTACCTTTTTCTACAAGTCCAGGGTGGCCTGTTCTTTGTGAGCAGCAGGAGGGCTGGAGCAGGTTTAGGGGGGTCTTCTTGGCATTGTTGCTGTCAGGAAGGAGGGAAAGTGCTTGGCAGAACTTGGTAAACACATGGGTGTAAATGGCCTTGGTGGCCCCAGGAAGAAGAAAGAACACAAGTGGAATCACCCGGATGTCAATCTGGGCATGGATCATCCAGAGCTTCTTGAACATCCAGGGGCAAGTGGCAAAGGTACCATCAACTAGCCAGGTTGAAGCCCTTTTTAACTCCAGAAGATTCTGATGGGTGGCATAGCAGATTATGCAGTGTTTGGTGGTGGGCCCATCATCATTGAGGAGGAAGCGCTCCCCACTTGGAAGCTGCTTGAGCTTGTGGGTGAGCGTAAGCTCCAAGAGGACGTCTGAAGCCTTGGGGGAGGGGGATTGGCGGCAATACGCTTATTGCTTATGAACTTAACCAACTGCTTTTGAGTTGGCATCAACTTGAGATTGTTGGGTTTTAAATGCTGCAGGCCTTTATAGCCAGATCAGATGCCCAGAGGTGAGAGGATGTTGGGATTGCCTGGACAAGATATCATTTCAACATCCAGGTTTCAAGATGATTGGGGGGCTCACAAGAGTGATCCCCCTTCTCAGCAGTTAATTGCTCCCAGCCCTCAGTGTTTAGCTGTGCCCGTAAGTCTTGTCCTCACATACAAAGTGCTTGCTCTTGGTGGTGCACTTTTGATTATTTCAGTTAAAAATGTAATTGTCAGCAATATAGCCAGGGCCGCCCTTTACTGAAATGATGAGGAAAAACAGAGGAAGCACTTGGAGACTTTAAACTCTCTGTCCACATTACAGATATTGTGGATGACCAGTGGATCCCAAGCCACATGGCCAGAAGCTTTGAACTTCTTGGAGTACTCCTTAGGCTCATCTTGGGGATCAGATGAGGGAGGGGGGAAGAGCCATCAAGAGGGGGAGGGGAAGGGTTCTTTGGGGCCTGCTTGGATGCCACCTTTTTCTTACCAGAAGAAGAGGTTGGATCCTTGGCAGCCTTTGACTTCTTGGTATGCCGCTCCTAAGTGGGCTCAGAGTTGGCCTCTGAGTGGTAAAAGAAGTGGCTGGTAAGATCACCATCAGAATTATTGGGGGAGGAATTTTTGGGGGGAAGGTGAAGGGGATGTGGAAGATGAGGGTGGAGGGGGGAGGAGTAGGAGGAGATGGGGGGGGAAGAAGATGGGGTTGGAGACTTTGCCTTTGCAGGCTTCTTGGCACGCTTGGGAGTGGAGGCAGTTTCTTTGGAGCCCTTAGAGATTTGGCGCTTGGGCTGTTCTTGTTTGATCTTGTCTAAAGAAAAGTTTGGTTTTGTAAATAAAAAAGTGTGACAATATGAAACACAGAGGTAAAGCAAAGTAAAAGTCAAATGAAAAGTATGCAAATAAAGTTTTATTTATCAAGAAAAAATATAACAAAGTAAATATAAGCAAAATAGAAACTCAAAGTATAGATATAAAGGTTAAAACATAGAAAATAAGTGAATTTATGATGAAGCATCAAAGATGTTAGGTTTAGAATAACATCTTAGTGCTAAATCAATGTAAAAATATAATTAAAAATCAAAAACATAAATGAAAATTATATGGAGAGTAGCAGGAAAAGTAGTAGATTATAATTGCAAAAAAATAAAAAAAATAATTATGTGGTTTTTATTTTATTGGGAGTTGAAAAATCAAAACATAGTAAAGTGTCAAGTTTGGCACTGTCAATCAGCTGGGAAAAGCTGAATTCTCACTGTTGAGTATGCCAGAGTTGAGCAGAAAAATCAAATTTAATATGTTTTTTACATATAAAAGTTGCTTAAATTAAAAACAGTTTTGAGAGTTAACCCAAAAGGAAGGCAGGTTCATATGTTCAAAAATAAAAAATACAACATAAGTTAAAAAAGTAAATGAGTAGGAAGGTGTTTATTAGTGTTTAATTTATGCTGTGAGGAGCTGGGAGTGACTTATTTAACATAGTGCTGGTTAAAACGTTAAGAAGCTCTCTGTACTAATCCCCAAGTTAAAATGCCAAGTGGGCAAGTGTTGAGTGGCGCTCATAGCGTGTCATATATTAATTTAGCCTTAATTCTGAGCCTTTGATTAGTTAAATCTGAAACCAATTGGGTGGCAAGTGGATAGAGTCAAACAAAGAAGATGTTGAATTTCCATTTTTTATAAATTACGTATGAAATCTCTTAATAAATTGGGCTTAATTTATGTGGCACCACTTAATCCACAACCCAGAAATGACATAATGTAAAACAAGTGGGATATTTGATTAATGTCTATACCACTAAATCCAGTATAGTGGTGCTTGGAAGCCTAATTGACAACTATGGACACTAATAATAAAAATATAATAGTCAATAACAAATTTTATATAAGCGCATTTGTATTTTATTAATAAAATTAAAATTTGGCTTAAAAGTGTTGAACTGGTCACTTTTTGTTTTAGAGTGTCAAACACAGGTTTTTAAATTTCTATTAGTAAGTTTACTTATAAATTGCCCCTTAAATTGGTATTTTAGCTTACCAAATTATTAAACAGAGTCAAGTTCAAGTAAATTTAACCTTGGTTCTTGGTTTCAAACCCCTAAATTACTAGTAAAAATTAGCTTAAAATCAGTTAAGCCAAAAATATAATAGATTCACATATGCAGCACTCAACTCCCTGGTACTTGATAAAGTGTTGAGTACCAGGGAGTCAATCACCAGGGAGTCAAACTTACCATAGTTGCCTTACTACTAGATGGGGGCTAGTAGTAACTGGGATAGAGATGTGGTTTTTCTATCTATAAGGGTGAATATTATGCTCAATCTGTAATTAGGAGAGCACCTTATATAGGGTGGATAAGCCATCTTGCCAGATTATTATCTGACCCTTCTAACTCTTACTAGCCAGTCTATCTATTACCCAGACTTCTAGTTTCAGCCCCCAGAGCTAGGCAGCCATGTCAGTTTGGCATGGGACTTCAATTGATTGCCGGACTCCATGTCATTGTAACAGGGTTTTGGTGGTATCTTGTCTATAATTCATGCATATTTGAGATTCAGTTACCCTATCAATGGGTATTCATATTTTGCATTGTACTTCTAAACAACCTTCCATATTGGTTGTATATTCTGATTCAAGTCCAGGAGCAAATGTCTGGCAGAGGCGTGCCTTACAATAATATTCAGGAATCAATCAGTCTATTGGCAGAGGCACGTTCTGCAATCATGATCAGGAATTATCAGGCTTAATGGTTTGGATTTGAGTTAATAGGAAGTTCAGCACTGAATTGTGATCAAGATTTGGGGTAATTACCAGCATTCTGATTACCCAAAGCTATAATTGAGATCAGCTGGTACTTCTTTAAGCTCAACGGCTCTGTGGCAGGAAGCTATCTGCAGCCAATCAGTCAGGGGAAGGATGGTCAAGTCTACCATATTATTCCAAAGTCTTGACACTTACCTTACTAAATAAATTCAAATATGGAATGCAACTAATTTACATTGGGAATAGTGCCTTCCATAGTAAGATAACTATCCCTTTAAAATCTAAAACTTACACTATACACTCCTTTTGCTAAAATAAAGATATTGTCTAGGCTATAAATATTCTTTTTTGTCATGAATTGGCACTCCCAAGGAGTTTCAATCATGACTTTGGGGAGCTTCAACTATTTGATTTCAAGCAATATCTTTAAATTTACCTTCTAGTTACCTGTTTGGTGGCATGAATTATTAGATCCCAAATCAACCCTTTTTTAAATTTGGGACTTCTCTTATTTCCACTTATTTTTATCAGTATTTCCATTGCTATGGCATACTGATCCCACTATACCCTTGTGTGTGATGTTAGTTGTACACCACATCTTTAAATATAAAAGGGCTCTTTATTCTTCAATAAAAATTTCTCCTTTTAACAGTTATTTTTTTCTGTTCTAGATAAATCTAAATATTTTATCCTCAAATTATCTATACTCAAAAAGCCCACAGTACATGTCCCTTACTGCCTTTTCTCTAACAACCATGGTTGTTGCCTGCTTGGAACATCCCTGCAATGTGACAGTGTTGATTACCTCATCCTTTGCAGAGGTAAAACCAGCACAATACCTTTCTCTGTGACCATGTTAAGTAAGCAAAATTACTTTAGATCATGTCAATATACTGAAATTTCATTATATTTCAATTATTTATGGTTTTTAATTGTGGATATTATTTTAGTATTAGCTTTTACCAAGTCTAATAATTACCTTGGACATTAAATTAAATTGAATATGATATTTATATAGGCTATTTTAATCCTTTCTTCAAGTGTATTATTTTTTAAAGGATTGGTACTTGGCTAGGTTTTATGTTTTTTATGATTATGAATTCTGTGGGGAGGGGTTGGCTTCTCTAGGGCCAGTTTAATTAATAAGATTTTATTTTTTACTTTTTTATTGGTAGTTAATTTTTATTGTCCAAAGGTTTATTTTTTAAAGGTTGTTGAATTTAAGTCTCCAATGGAGTAGTTTTTAAGTTTACAATTTTATGGAAATCCCTTTAGATTTAAGAAGAAATCAATTTTAAGTTATCTAATGCTGATTTGGATTCTGGATCTCATGGTGGTTTGACACAACCAATGCTTTAACCTATTCACTTCTCTAAGGCACATGGATAAGATCAAGATGGAACTTGGATTAGCTTGGCTTTGATTTTTAAATTACAAAAAAAGATGTCTTTCTTGGTTGAGAAGTTTGGATGCAATATGAATTTATTGATGCTAAAGCACGCGGCTGCGGTTTTTGATGGTGATTTTCTTGTCGCTGCGGTCAAATGCGTTGGAATCGAAGCGCCAATTCTCGAACCCTCCGTCGCCAGCACGGATGATCCATGCCAGCTTCTGTCGCTTGAGGATGGCCACGATGAAGTAGGGGTGGCCAAACGGCTCTGAGCATTGGTCTTTGTACTCTGTCCAGTTGTACTTGAGGGTGGGGTGGGGGGTGGTGGGCTCAGCGCCAAACACTGCACACCCCTTGGCAGGGAATTTCTCCCGGCATCGCTCAAACAGCTGCAAGATGCAAGCTTCAGGTGTCTCAGCAATCGCTGCTGGGAGGACAAGGAAGGCCAGTAAGAACTTTTCCATGCCTTAATCATACACCCCATGTACCCTATATAGTATAGCAACGTGCCACAGCATTGTGACACTGCAAATCAGCAACAAGTTATTCAGACTAAAAGATACTTTGGCTACAACTTGTATGCCACCCGAAGAGTTTAGTTTCTTTTAAGAACAGGTTAGCTTCTTACAGACGATCCGTTTAACCCACCTGTTTTCTAAACTGTTGAAACATGTAGATTGGCTAACCAAACCTCATACAAGCATACATTCCATGGTTCAGAAATGCTAGGATACAACCTAGGGTCCCCTGCCAATAGGCATCAAGTCTAGCCATCTCCAGCAACTCCCATAAACCCTCGTTCAATCTACCATCACCTCTTAAGCAGGTCCAGATCTGAAGAACGACAAGCTTTTATTAAAGTCTCATATTCAATATTATCCAATAGAATCTTTTTCACTTGAACAGTCCACCCAACACTGCAGCAAAGCTTGGTTTGAAAATTCTGAATTTATTTATTAAACTATGTTTTAATAAATTATATATAAATCATTTATATTTTAACAAGTACTTGCTCAACCTATAAAGCCCTGTACAAATCCCATATAAAGAAAATAAAAAATATATAGTTCTGGGAGAATCCCAGTTTGAACCTTTGGCCGAGTTGAAAATGCTTTATCAAAGTTACCATTTGATTCATTTCTATAGAGCTCATAAAGGAGACATATCATCAGCTTGATGATAGACAATTTTCAATAAAAAGACAAGAATTGGGGAAATACTCCAAGTCATGAAACAAAAGCAGTTATAGCTGGTTGATATTCAATATACTTGCCAGTGTATAGAAAGAGTTCATTAGGAAATAAATACTGTTGGAAATTGCGCCTTTATGCTATTTTGGTATAGCCTTCAAACAATGCTATGTGCAAAGATTTGATCAGTTTTGCCTTCAAGTTTGGACATTCCTTGCCTTCCATAAATGAGTCAACATCAATGTCCACTCATTTCAGAGTATCCTATCTGTCTGTGACTGATCCTGGTATGAGTTTGACTCAATGTGACCTCATCTGCCACCCTTTCTACCTATTGAATGATCAGCAACCCTTGACTACTATTTAAATAGAATTGTTTCTCCTAATAAAGACAAGTGTATCCACATTTGTGTTGGCTTTTATACTCTTCAATTTTTCCTTTACTTTTTGCCAAAAAGAAATATTCTTCTTGAAATCCAGGAAATTGATGCATGTGCTCTTAATTTTGCCCTGAAGGCTAACCTAAGGCTAGCTTCAAACCTCAAATCTTTTGTTATAAAGATTTCCTGCTGTGTCCTCCTGGATGTTGTTCCCAGGATCCAAACACAGCAATTACCATTTGAAAGTTGCTTTTAGGGTCCCAACTGATCCTTCTGGGATAGCTCCTCTACACTATATCAAAACTAACCTCCTGGAAAGCTTTAAACCTTTAACTTCAGCAGCTCATAATTTAATATAAAGAATAGATTCTGCTTTAAGTGAAGATATCTTTGCCAATGTCATTATTGCCTAAACTAGAAAAATGGGGTTATTGCAACTGTGATCATTTAATTTAGGCTTACATTATCTATTTAATCAGATATAATACTTTATATATTATTGAGCATTGCTGTTATATATGTTTTTAGCCTCATCTGAGTCCCCAGAAGATCATTTAAAAATATTGGGTTCCACTGGGTCTATGGTACAGTTGCAATTGAGAAGTGAGACCCATTGGGTTTTGCAGCCATTGTGTCATAATGAGGCTATGATCTTAGGGCAATCCAGTTAATACTATATAATCCCTTTCACCCCATCACAAATAAATGATCTTTATTTCATTATATATTATAAATCATTATAATACCAACTATTTGACTTTATTAATATTTGTATGTCTTAGATAAACCTAGTAAACAATATTTTAGCCTTGGTACCCACAAATCATACCAATTTTAAACAGCCAAGGATGACTAACTACGCTTTAATCCTTGAAACTAGATACTGATTGAAGGATTCCTCCAGAAACCACCCTTTTACAAACTTTATAGAGTACCATCTATTATTCTATAAAATATTTAACTGGTTATTAAACTATGAACCATAAATTATACAGTAATTTTCAAACCTGTTGAGATAAACAAAAAATCTCAGTCTAGAAACAAAACCAACTCAGTCTAAAAATGAAGTCAAAATTCAAGTAATTCATACTAAATTACAATAGATTTGGATCCACTTTGATTTTGCTTTTAGACTGAGATTTTTTTGCTTATCCTCACAGGTTTGAAGATCACTGTACCCCTCTTAGGGGAAAAATTGATTTATCTCTAATTTCCAAGGCAGGCTGTGCTATTTTTTAGTCCTATAATCCAATTAATATTCCCTGGGTAGCTTGGTTTAACCTTGTATTAAAAGCTTTACCCTTATCTAGGACAGCTCTTAAATGTAAAATGAGCACCCATCACACAGAGTTGAACCCACATCATTAAAGATACAGCCATTTAACTACCCCAATGATCCACACAGATCAATCAAATTTCTCCTGATATCTACCCTGTAAGATCAAACGCCAAAAGCTATCTAGGCATTATAAGTACACACCTTTAAATTTTAATAGCTAATAATCACAACCAATAATTCACTCTGAACAGTAATCTATCCAAGCTATCTGTTGAGCAACTTGGGTTATTGCTGGTATGTTCAAAGCTAAAGATAGATTTTAGACTTGCCAATGTACTCTACCTAATCCTATGAGAGCACTACAGACTACAATAGAATAGAAATTTGAAGATAATTATGTTTATTGAAACTGGAGTACAATCTAGCCAGCAGCTGCAATCTATCCAGGTGTAACTAAGAGCTTCTTGTCATCCTTTCAGGTGTCTGTATCAATATATACTGCAAAAACCTTTGTCTTTTCAGACAGTTCTCAGTGGCTACCTTTGAAAAAGGTCCATCTTTGCTGGCTGCGCCTATCCTGATTGGTTGTCTTTGGCAGTGTGCTGCTACTGACCTTAGCTAGGCGTAAAAGGCACTTCAGCTACAGCCTAGGCTTTTCTTGAGCTAGTCCACTGGCAGTTACAATTGGCTGTATCCTTACACACCCATTATTGCACTGGGAAACTATGCCATATTTGGTTGACACTTAGAAATGGTCCCTGTTCAGTCCTCCTACATTGGAAGGTAGAATTCCAGTATTCCATTTGCAGGTCTTAATCAGTGATTCTTTTCTGGCTGGCAAGCCTTCTGCTTATTAATTCAACAGGTCAAATTAGGGATTATACATCATATAATAGCAGACTCAATCCAATATTGATCCATAGATTACCCGCCGTGTAATGCTGACCCAAACCAATAAGGAACCAATATACGCTGTGTAATGCTGATTTGAACTCAGTATTTCCTAGCCATTTGTATATCACTTGTTTGATATGATCATATACACCCATCAGGCTGGGTGGGACTGAGTTGATACAACGTCCAGTAGGATGAATTAATCAATATACAAATGATGATATAGTGATTCCACAGCATGTAATCAATTATAATAACTATATCAGATAACAGTTATATGACATATAATATCTATATCAAATATAATAAACTATTGATTATACAGCATATAATCACTACACATTATAAAAATGCTCTGTGATAATACAGGGTATAATCATTGCATTAATCATAATAAACTAACAATTACATGGCATATAACTGTCATATCAATTATAATAGACTATTGATTATACGGCGTATAATCACTATATTTAATAGAATATTGACTTAATGATAATACAGTGTGTAACTGATAAAGATCTGCATGCAATGATTAACCTGATCATTTGTGGTCAATCAGCCTAATCTCATACTATCCTCTGTTAAAAGCCTTTTGGGCTTAGTTTTATGATTACAACCTAAGTTTTTTTGGGGAAATCAACTAAACATTTTGATCAAGTCCTAAATGTCCTTTTCAGTGAGGGCTGTTATAGTAGTAGCCAGACGGAAGGAATAATATGCCCCTGTAGAATCCAACACAAGAAAAAAACTGCTGCCAAACCACTGACTATGATAGATGATTTAAATGCTGTCCTTAAAAAATGGATAAAAGCAGGAGTTGCTCAGATACCCCTCAAAAATCTGGATATCCTCACCTTTGTGATAATTAGTTTTGGTAAATTGATCACACAATACTCATTGTTCACTGAATTTTTTTAATTATGACATCAGATAGTCAAATTCTAATGTAGGTTTCCCAGCTGCTGGAAATATTATTGCCAACCAATCAGACGTCACAAAAGCTCTCCACCCCCATCCTAGAATCCTTTAAGACTTTCCCCATGCCCCTCTAGGCTCTTGTTTCTAGATATCTTACTCTCATTAGAAAAATAAAAGAAGTTCACCACCCTGATAGAATATCAGGGCATTCTTTGATATTTTGTTTTATCCCCCAAAGGGAGTAGTTAAGTGTGCGCCACTTGAAGGGATGAGACCAAATGACTTGCACCTTGACACTTTTAATTGCTGCATGAGGCGGCTTTATCCACCTACAAGTATTATGGCCTTCTGGCCCCATGTTTGACCATGTTGCCAACACTGTAATCCAGCTTGCCTCCAACTCCTTTGTGGTTCCCTGGCCTGTCATCTACATTACCTCAACATCCAATTAATACTGCAAGTTTCCCTTATAAATTATTTTCTTGGCTTAGATTTTAATTTCACTTTTACATCATACTACTAGGGAATTCCAAGAGCTGAAGTCCTCCTCTCAATTTGGTTTGCTGTTGCTCAAGCAATTGATTTTGTGCTTACTTTACCCACATTACTTCCCCTTGAACAGTGCTTCCAGAAATTTAGCTCTACAGGGCTGTCCAGGGAGACATCAAAGAGTTAGAGGTCATCTGCACTTTAATATTAGTCTTATTTTCAATCACTGGAGCCAAGAGGCTAATATATTAAAAAATTGGTAGGAACTTAATTTATTTTCAGGGTAATAAAGATATCTAAAAACAAGTTTTTAGAGTGATTGATGTGAAAGTTAAAAATGTTTAAGGTAAAGGGAGATATTTTGGGACTTTTGATTGGCTACAGGAATAATTTATGTAGTTAGAAATGCCACCTTGATTTTTGATTTGTTGGTGCCACAATTCAAATGAATTTACCAACCAGCAGGTCAAATGCTTCTATAAAAGGAAGCTGCTACTGGGTAATCTGCTTTCTAAAATTAATTGGTTTTCAAAGAATAAAAGTTAATCACAGTAATATTGGTGGGGGATCCCTTTCTTTTAATCATTTTTATCATTGACTGGGTTTAAATCTTTCAATTTAAAACAATATTTAGAGAAACTTGTTTCTGGTTTTTTCTTTTGAGGGTTATCTATCCCCAAGACAATTTTTAACATAACAGACATATTATGCAATTTGTATGCATAAAAAACAAAGAATTCTATTTGAGGAGTACTCAGAATATAAACAAAATAAAAAGACTTATGTTGTGAACGCCCATATTCACGCTCTTTTGATTTTGCTTTTGGTGGGTTCTTTCAAGGACCAATAACTTGCTTTTGCCTCTGCCTATTTAAGTGAGTTGCTTTCCAAGATAGAAATTTAGCTGTTTGTCTTTCTTGCTCTGTGCAACTCACTTGCCCCACTCATGCTTGTGGTGAGTGATCCCACTGTCCCTATATTGTTTTATGGTAACAACAAACAATATATAATCTATATCAACTTTACCAATAAAGATTAAGTTTTATTCAATTTTTTGTCTTTGTATCTTCCAGTAATTTGGCGCCTCTCTCTAGCCACAACTAGTTGAGAATTATTATTCAGGGCCACAAGGTAATTGATTCACCTTCCCTCCCAACCAAGACTTAGTATGGATGCAATCCTAAGGTTAGGATTTTCTGTTGTGTGTCTGTTCTGCGCCTCAGAACACAACAAAAATGAGGCTCACTACAGGGGCTGCAAGCCCCTTGGTTATTCCCTTTACCACTACGTTCTCAGGCTTGTCTCCTACCCTGCTACAGGAGTTGTCTTCACCTGAAATTACCAGACCTCCTATTGAAGAGCACATCTCAGACCCAAATATTGTCCCCACTGTCTTGAACCTAGGAAATGTCCTGCGCCTAGTAGCTTACCCTATGGATACCCCTGACATAGAAAAATTCATGGCAGTAGCCCTTGGTATAGCCAGGGATGGAGCCGTTCCTGGCCTTCAAATACAGTTTAATCAAGCAGAATATTACAAGTTAATTGTTGCCCCACAGTTCCTGTAGCATCTCCTCTCAGCAACTGGTTCCTCTGATTCTCTTCTCTCCTTTTTTTCCAACCTTCTTTGGCCCATCACCAGATGGTGCCATGGCTTCACACTCAGGAAATCTTGTCCCTTCAAGCCACTGTAACCAATCACTGGGACTGGTTTGCTGTTTATCAGTGATGGGTAACTCCTTGTTCTCTCTGATGTCTGATAACCAACGTGATTCAATTGCTTCACAATTGTGCCTGGTTACCTCCATTGAGTGGTTATGTTTGGGCATCCATGAATATGTCAGGAAACATCTGCAGGAATTCCATCAGTTGCAGCAGCCCTGGAAAACCTGAGTGGACTCCACCCTAAACACCTATCTCTCTGATTTTGAACAAATTGTGGAAAAACTCAATGTGTTTAGTGCCTACTCCTTTGACCAGCTACAGCAGGTGGCAGCACATACTACTTGTGGTCTCCTTGAGCTACAGAAGGAAGTTGATCACAAAATAAATAACTCTGCTGCTTTCATTGCAAGACTAAAATCTCAAGTGGTCAAGATGTCTGTACCTAAGGTGAATGCACCTCCTCTCCTCTGTTCAATGATATGTTGGATAGAGAATATAAGTTGTTGGATGCCATCAGAGAATTATATTTGTCTATTTGTAGCCAAGGGCTCCTAGAAGAAACTCACAGCCTGACCCACAGGTGGCTGTTTTTGAATGCTCAGGTTGTTGTTTTTCAGTAAGAAGTTACTGCTCTCTGTGCCGCAGTGACTGATGTCACTAGTGTGACTGTTCTTGCTGAAAACAATGGCTGTTGCCCTGGGCTACCTGGAAATCCTTGGATACATTGCTCTAAGGAGTTTATTGCCTTAGCTAATGGGGTCAATTGCCTTAAGTGGGATCACACCAGCCTGGAAAGGGATATTAAAAAATGAGTGAACTGATTGACTCTGTGAATGACAGTTTTACCCCTTGCCTCTCAGTGAGTCCTTCCCTTACCTCCCAACTGGCTGAGCTTTCCACAGTAGTAACCAAACAGGGCCAGCGCCTAGTTGTTACTGAGCAACAGACCAATTAGATAAAATACTGGTGTTTGCACTGCTGAGACCTTGACTACTCTTGAAAAAGAGTGTTTGTCAGCTGTGGGCCAGATAGCCCCCCTCTGAATATGAAGCAAAATTCTCCCCAGGCATAAATGTACTCAATAGCAACAATGGTGGTCCAACTCCCAAAGAACACTTCAAACCCGCCTTTAAGCAAGTTTTTGACCCCAAAACCTTGACCATTACAGCTTTAATAACTATCTATGAAACTGCCATGAGAAGATCCTCAGATGAGGTTAATAAAGAAACATTCCAACCTGTCTTAATTCTGTTGCAACTGAACCAATGAGGATTCAGTATTTGAATTGGGGAATACAAAAGTCCAATAAAAAGGACAGTGATAATAAAAATAAGGTACTGTTTATTGTAGAATATTGTGATTAATATACTATATAGAAAGCCACACGGCCCCAAGAGGGTGGCATGGTGGCTTGTTCCATGTAAGAATTAGAGCCAAGGAATAACTCATGCAGGGATCATCAGGTCAAATCAATAGCGCTCCTAATTAGGAGAAAGTGCCCGCAATTTGCTATTGCCATCAGATTGGCTCATGTTGTTAATACATCAAGGGGCAACTCATTGAGCGCCCCCTGTGTATTGTAAGATACATTGGAAGGCAAGTCTGGAGACTCAGTTGCAACAACCCAACCTGCCAAGAGGTAGTAGTGCCAGAGCTGCCCACCATTGAGACCTGCAAAGATATGAAGCAGCTTCTGATTAAAAAAAATTGGAGGTGACCTTAGTTTGGAAGTAAATAAGGATGCCTTAATTCACATTGCTTTTGAACCCAAATAGACTCTAGCTGAATTTGCAGATATATTCTACATGGAAGGACCACAACTGATAACAAGCAGACAGTTGACTGCTCATGAAGCGTACATGGCCTGTGCTTAAGCTCTCAAAGTTAATTAGCTTCTTTTCCTCCATTTCAAAGCTCACAAGGCCATTCTCTCCTTGATGAAGAGTATAAAGACTTTGCAACAGGATATGCACTTGACCCACTCTAGGTCTGATGTACAAGAAATTGAGCAGCCTTCAATTCAGGCTCTACTTCCTGCGGCCTTTGTATCCTCACCATGAACTTGTATTATCCTCCTAGGCGCCAGGGATGTCATAACTGTGGAAAAATAGGCCATCACTCTTGTATCTGTACCATTCTGCAGTTTGAAGGTGCCAACCCTAAAGAGCAGACAGGAAAAGAACAATCAACTTAGAGGTGGAGACACTCTTGGTTGATTGCTCCTCCCAGTCTCCTACAATCCTTTGTCCATAGAAGATTCTGATCATTATTATTCCCAAGCTCCTTTAATTCTGCTATTATTCCATGACATCTCCAATGATTCAGAAATGGACAATTCAGATACTGAAGACTCTGACACCTATGGATATTCAGTTCTAGCAGTGCCTCAAAGCATTGCTGTTCCTTACAAACTACACTCTGGGAAGACTATAACCACTATCAAACCTCTGTCCAAAGCCAAGTAAGTTGTCTCTTGCATTACCCTACCCAGGCTAAGAGTTTTCTGTGCTGTTAGAGCCTCCTAAAGAATCAGATGAAGTAGCTGATGCTATCTTTAAAATGTGTCAGTATCTTTCCCTCTTCAGACTGTCTACAAGGAGCTCCCTGGTTTGAGATGTATGATCAAAAAGTGGGACAAAGAGTTAGCTGAAGCACAGGAAATTCTGGCTGTCCTCCTACCCTTTAGGTGTACCACTACTCAAGTAGAGATGTCTATCCACAAGGTAAAGATCAAGGCCTTCTTGGTCACTTGGTTGCCAGTTAATGTTATATCCTCCAAGCTTCAGAAGAAGCTTAAACTAGCCCACCACCTCAACTATCATCAGTTGTACAGTAGTACTGGCCTGTCCATGGCTTATGGAATGGGAGCGTACTCAGATCTTCCCATGTGTTTTGGTAAACTACTCCTAGCTACACTTGCAGTAATTCTAGAAAACAAGATTTATGATCTTCTAGTTGGTACATATTTTCTCAAAGAATACAATGTGATTATTAACTTAAAAGATGGCTACCTCTCTATTCTAGGGTATGAAGTCCCTCTGATCTTTGAAAACCCTATCAAAGCCTCTGGGCAACGCCTCAAGATGTGTGTTTTGTAGTAACAAACTAGTGTCTTCCATGTGAAGTACCATACCTATTTGTCTAACATGAAGTGTCTTCCCATGGCCTGCCCAGAATCTGAAGGGATTTCACTTCTGGCCACTTCTACTGTAATCATCACCACTGGCTCTCAAGTCATCCTAGACTCTCAGATATCTTACAACTTCCTGAATGCTTGTTCCCAGAACTATACTCTCCTCTTTTGTTAGAGCACAATAAGCCTTATTTGTGTCCTAGAATTCTATATGTCTCTTATAAAGACTCTGTCCAGCTGCTGGTGGCTAATCTAAAAGATTTTCTCTATCTTTATTTAGAGGCCAATTTGTTGAATATATCAAGATACTGAATGCTTCTGACCTCCTCTCTCTACATCCCTTTGGCATATTTGAGGACTTTAACCTACCTGAGGACAAGCCACATGTCTTATCTTTGTTCACTGCTCAAGACTTCCCGCAGCTGTCTCCAGTTCAGCAGAAAAAAGTGTTTGACTTTCTAGATCTATTGTGAATGCCGCCATTCACCATGTTTTGATTTTGCCTTTGTTGGGTTATTCTGAGTACAAATCTCTTTATTTTGCTTTTTGCACTTTGAAATGAGGCTGGCTCCAAACCGGGAAATACAACTGTTCAGTTTCCTGATCCTGCGCAACTCCCTTTCCCCATTCATGCCTGTGTCAAGTGATCCTACTGTCCTAGTATTGCTTTGTGGTATTGTAAACCACTATACATTACAACCTATTTTCCAATAAAGTTAAGTACTATTCACATTTTTGTCTTTGTGTCTCTACGTACTTTGGCGCCTCCCTAGCCACGTCTAGCAGATATTATTCATTAAGGGCCACAAGGTAATCACATAGCCTTCCCTGCCATTCTAACTGAGACTTAGTCAAATCTAATCCTAAGGTTAAGATTTCCTGTTGTGACTCTG
Organism: Entomophthora muscae; assembly: GCA_014839935.2. Lineage (NCBI taxonomy): Eukaryota > Fungi > Entomophthoromycota > Entomophthoromycetes > Entomophthorales > Entomophthoraceae > Entomophthora > Entomophthora muscae. The sequence continues at coordinate 139,166 of QTSX02006406.1, forward strand.
TACCGCGCCTCAGATCACAACAAAAATGGTGCTTGCTACAGGGGCTTTAAGCCCCTTGGTTACCCCCTTTGCAGCTATGTTTTCAGGACCTTTGCCTCCACCTATACAAGAGCTTACTTTGCCTGAAATTACTAGTCCTCCTATTGAAGAAGACATTCTTGACCCGCCTATTGTCCCTACTGTACTGAACCTTGAGAGTGGTCCCTGCCTAGTGGCCTACCCTTTGGGTACCCCTGACTTGGAGCAAGTCATGGCAGTAGCCCTTGGGATAGCCTGTGATGGGACCATCCCTCGCCTCCAGCTTCAGTTCAATCGTGCAGAATACTACAAACTAATTGTAGCGCCACAATTTCCCCAGCATCTCCTCTTGGTGGCTGGCTCCACTGAACATCTATTGTCCTCCTTTGTACAACCTGCCTTAGCCCATCATCAAATGGTATTAGGGCTTCATGTTCAGGAAATTTTGTTGTTACAAGCCGCTGTCACCCATCACTGGGATTAGTTTGCAGCCTATCAGCAGTGGATTCATTCCCTTTTTTCCTTAGTATCCAACAATCAGCGCAACTCTGTCACCTCCCAATCTTGTTTGGCCACTTCCATTGAAAGAATGCGCCAATCCATCCCCAAGTATAACAGAGAGTGCCTTCATGAGTTCCACCAACTGGAACATCCTTGGCATGCTTAAGTAGACTCTACTTTAAACGCCTATATCACCAACTGTGAACAACTTGTACAACAACTCAACAAGTTCAGTGCTTATTCCTTTGATCAATTGCAGCAAGTAGTGGTCCATGCTGCAAAGAGCCTCTGCAAACTTGATTAGGACTTTGATCAAGAAAGGGCTGCTACCGCCGCCACCATTGCCAAACTCCAGACTCAAGTAAATGAGCTGTCTGCCTCCAAAGAAGATGTCCCACCCGCTCCTCCATCCAATGAGCTAGCAGATAGAGAACAGAGGCTATGGGATGCCATTTAAGATTTAAGAGCATCTACTTGTAGTCAGGATTGCCCCCAAAGTCCCTCAGCCTGACCCTCAAGTGCTTGGCCTGATGGCTCAGGTTGCTGAATTACAACAAAAGGTTACTACTTTGTGTGAGGCAATGGCGTCTGCAGTTAGTCCACCTAAAGTTGTGAGCAAAGATGGTTGTTGCCTTGGCTTGTCATGAGCCCCCTGCATTCATTGTACTAGAGAGTTGATAGCTCAAGCCAATGAAGTGGACCTTTGAAGCAAGATCACTCTGAACTTGATAAAGACATACAAGAACTAAGTGAAGTGGTTGTCTCAGTAAATGACAGGTTTGCTCCTTGCCTTTTGGTGGGCTTGTCTCTTACTTCCTAACTGGATGAGCTTTCCTTGGTAGTAACTGCACAGGGTCAGCGCCTGGATGTTACTAAGCAACAGAACGCCATTGATAATAATAGGGGCACCGCACTGCTGACACCTTGACTATCCTTGAAGATAGTGCTTGCCAGCTGTGGGCCAGGCATCCCCCCACTGATTCAGAAGCAGAATTCTCCCCACGCATAAATGTACTCAATAGCAACAATGGTGGCCCAACTCCAGAAGCACATTAAAAGCCTACCTATAAGCAAGTCTTTGATCCCAAAACCTCAACCATTGCAGATTTTCTAACTATCTATGAAACTGCCATGAGAAGAGCCTTGGATGAAGTCAAGAAGGAACACATTCTGACCTGTCTAAACCCGACCTGCCAAGAGGTAGTTGTGCCAAAGCTGCCCACCATTTAAACCTGGGAGGATATGAAGCAACCTCTGATTGAAGAGTTCAGAGGTGACCTTAGTTTTGAAGTGAATAAGGACGCCTTCATGCACATTGCCTTCAAACCAAAGGAGAACCTAGATGAACTTTCAGAAAGATTCTACATGGAAGGACAACAACTGATCACAAGCCACCAGTTGACCGCACATGAAGCATACATGGCTTGCGCCCAAGCCCTTAAGGTTAAACAGCTCATGTTTCCTTACTTCAAGGCCCAAAAAGCCATGATTTCTTCCATGAAGAGCATAAAGACACTGTTGCAAGATATGCACCTTACCCATTCTGGGGCAGTTGTGCGGGAAAATTGTGCCGCCTCTATCTCTGATTTGTCTTCACGTGGCCCGCGTATCCTTACCATAGACTCAAAGAATTCTCCTTGATGTCAGGGTTGCCATAACTGTGGACAGATAGTTAACCATTACTGAGTATGCGCCAATCCTCAAGTTGAAGGAGCTGATCCCAAAGAACAGGCAGGAAAAGAACAGTCAACCTAAAGGCAAAGACACTCTTGGTTGATAATTCTTCCCAGTCTTTTCCAGTTCCCCCTTCCATTGCTGACTCTAAGCCTGCTGAAAATGAGGCTCCTCCCATCCTGTTGCTATTCCACAACATATATGATGACTATGACATGGACAATTATGATGTAGAAGATCCTGATGCCTATGGATACTCTGTCCTGGCTTTCCATGAAACTATTACAGTCTCTTATAAGCTACGTTCTGGGAAGACTACTACAACTGCCAAACTTTGCCTGAAGCCAAGGAGGTTGTCTCTTGCCCTTACCTCATCCAATCCAAGAGATCTCCTGTGCTTGTTAAGTCTTCTGAAGAAGCTATTGAGGTTGCAGACGCTGTGTTCAAAAATGTCTCTGTCTTTCTCCCTCTTCAGACAGTCTATAAGGAGTTCCCAGGATCTCAGATGCATGATTAAAAAGTGGGACAAAGATCAAACAGAAGCTCAAGACATTCTGGCTGTCATCCCTTCCTTTGGTTGCACCACCACTTATGTTAAAATATCCATCCAAAAGGTGAAAATTAAGGCTGTCTTAGACACGGGGTCTCCAGTTAATGTTGTCTCCTCAAAGCTGGTCTAGAAACTCAAACTTGCCCTCAACCTTAACTATCATCAATCTTATGGCACAGCTGGGCTTTCCATGACTTGTGCTATAGGGGCTTATTCTGCTCTGCCCATGCAATTTGGCAAGCTGCTTTTGGCAGCGCCTGCTGTTGTCCTGGAGAACAAGAGCTATGACCTGCTAGTTGGTACTCAATTCCTTAGGGAATATAATGGGATCATCAATTTAAAGGACGGCTTCCTCTCTATCTTGGGATACAAAGTCCCTCTGATCTTTTAAGAGCCAGTTAAAGTTCCCAGGAAGTGCCTCAAGTCATGTGCCTTGGAATATCCCACTGGTGTTTCTACTTTAAAATACCAAACCCATTCCTCCAACATGAAGTGTCCTCCTATGGCTTGCCCCGCATCAGAAGGGATTCCTCTCTTAGCCACTTCTGCAGTGACTATTCTGCCTGAGTCTCAAACTATCCTAGACTCCCAAATATTGTATGAACTGCCCAAATGTAAATTCCTAGAGCTATACTCTCCTCCCTTGCTAGGGTGCAACAAACCCTATCTCTGTCCAGGAATCTTGGATGTCTCTCATAAAGACCCAGTTCAACTGCTAATTGCAAACTTGACTGCCCTCCCTATACATTTGTCTAGAGGGAAGGTTGTCAGCTACGGCAAGCTAACTGAATGCTCCTGATGTCCTATCTATCCATCTATTTTGGTACATTTCAGGATTTTAACTTACCTGAGGATGAGACACAATTCCTATCATTGTTCACCGCCCAAGACTTTCTGCAACTATCTCTGGTTCCACAGAAGGAGGTGCTTGACCTACTGGACTAGTTCTTGGATATCTTTGCCAAAGACAACACGGATTATGGGTTAGCCAAAGGTGTCATTCACCAGAATTATACCGGTGATTCTCCCCCCTTTTGTGCTAAACCCTACTGCTGCAGTTGAGTAGAAGATGCTCAGATATCTAAAGAGTTTAAGCAAATTTGAGATGCTGGACTGCTTGTTCCTTTCCAGAGCCATGGGCTTCCCCCTTGCTCATAATGAAGAAGAAGAATGGAGGTAATTGTATTGTGATGGACTACCAACGCTTGAATTCCTTAACCAAGAAGGATCATACCTGTTACCACACATTGATGATGCTCTCTGCTGCCTTGGGGGCTCTAAGTTCTTCTCTGTCATGAATCTAGCTTCTGGTTACTGGCAATTTGATCTCTCTCCCAAAGATAGACAGAAGGCTGCGCTCATCACTTCTGAAGGATTGTTTGAGCCCACTCAAATGCTGCAAGGAATCTGCAATGCTCCAGCTACTTTCCAAAGAGCCATGGATTAAATTCTCCGTGATCTGAAGCTTTTGTGTGTTTTAGTGTACTTAGATAATATAACTGTCTTCAGTGCCACCCTCACTGATCACTTGGTCCATCTCAAGGAGGAGTTCATAAAGATTTGTGAGGCCAGACCTAAGTTAAAACCATCTAAGTGTGCTTTCTTCAAGGAAATCCTTTAACTCTTGGGCCATGAGGTGACTCAGACAGGAATCCCCCCACAACTAAGAAAGTCAAATTCATTGGCATAATGCTTCCGCCCACCAACTTGCAAGAAGTCCAAGTCTTTCTGGGCAAGATGGGATACTATAGGCAATTTATCCCTGATTTTTCTGACACTAGTGAACCCTTGTTACAGCTGTTGTGTAATGTCCCTTTCAAATGGACTGCCAGTCAGCAACAAGCCTTTGAAACCCTCAAGCAAAAACTTAAAGAGGCTCCCATCTTAGTATATCCTGACTATAATAAGGAATTCATCTTGTATACTGATGCTAGTGACCTGGCTGTTGGGGCTATCTTGGTTCAACTGGATGATGAGGGTGTGAATCACCCTGTAGCTTATACCTCCTGCATCCTGAATAAACATGAGAAGAACTACAGTGTTACCATGAAGGAGTGCCTTGCTGTGCTGCATGCTTTCAAGCAGTTCTGCCACTACGTGTATGGCAACCATTTCACTGTGGTTACTGACCACGCTTCACTCAAATGGCTACAGCAACACAAGGAACCAGAAGGACAACTAGCTAGATGGGCTCTCTGTTTACAAGGGTATGCCTTCTCTGTGTTGCACTGCCCTTGGATTCAACATCAGAATGCTGACAGACTGTCCAGAATGCCCATTCTTGCTCTACACCCTGCTGAAGCTGACCAGTTGTATGAACTAATTGGATACCCTTTGTCATGGGAAAGCAAGACCAAGAGAAGTTCAATTAGCCCTTTCTAAGATATCTGAAGACACCCTCATTTGTGACAATCAACTTTTTAAGAAGTTACAAGAACACTTTTTGCCCTATGTAAGGCCTAGTCTTTGCCTTTTGCTGGTGCTGCAAGCCCATAAGTAGACGGGACATGGAGGAGTTGCCAAGACCCATGCCTGGCTCCAGAAGAATTACTTCTGGGAAATTTTTTGCTTGCTGATCCCAGATGCTATTGATAGTTGCCATGATTGCCAGCTCCAACTTCCTAAAGCTGCCGCTCATGAGTTTAAGCTAGTCCCCCCTCAACACGCCTTTCACACTGTCAGTATTGATGCTGTAGGGCCTCTCCCTTGCTACTGCTCTGGTTGCTGCTTTATCATAATTGCTGTTGATAATTTTAGCAAGTGAGTAGAAGCTCTTCCCACTAAAGACATCACTGCCAAGACTACCACCGCCTTTCTTCTGCAAGATGTATTCTTCCACCATGGTTGCCCTAAAGTGTTGCTATCTGATAATGGGACTAACTTCAACGCCAAGTTAGTGATCTTGGTAGTTGAAGCCTTGCGGTCTCACCAGTCTTCCTCTGCCCCCTATAATCCTTCCACCAATGGGGCAGTTGAACACGCCAACTAAACTCTGGTTTCTATCATGAGGAAGCTCACTTACTCTGACGCCAACAACTGGGATCTATACTTACCTGACGCTCTCTTTGCCTATTGCCTTAGCAAGCATTGTGTCACTGGGTACTACCCTTTTCCTATGCTGTATGGTTGTGATGCCACTGCCCAGTTGCTCCTGGGGGCCCCCTACTCTCCTCTGATAAGGCTATGAACCTAATGAGCATATTAAAGATCTAGTCAACCGCATCATTGATATACAGGCCTCTGCCTACATGTCTGCCTATAAGACCAAGCTGCTAGAGCTCTCCACTGACAATGCTGGGAGATCCCCTCTGACTGAGTTTGTCATTGGAGACCATGTTCTGTATTATCAACACAGAGTAGGAGGACAAGCTCATAAGCTAGACTCATTATGGATTGGGCCCTTGGAAGTGACCTTCAAGGAAGGATTAGAGTATACAGTAAAACTCCTCTCTAGTGGTCAACCTTTTGCTTGTGTGCATGCTAAGTTCCTCTAAAAGTATCACCCCCCTAAGGCCAATCTAGAGGTGGGCAATGTCGTGAATGCCGCCATTCACCATGTTTTAATTTTGCCTTTGTTGGGTTATTTTGAGAACAAATATCTTTCTTTTGCTTTTGCCCTTCAAAATAAGGCTGGCTCCAAATTAGGAAATACAATTGTTCAGTTTTCTGATCCTGCGCAACTCACTTACCCACTCATGCCTGTGGTGAGTGATTCTACCATCCTGGTATTGTTTTGTGGTATTGTAAACCAGTATATAGTCCATTTCTTATTTTCTAATAAAGTTAAGTACTATTCACATTTTTGTCTTTGTGTCTCCACGTACTTTGGCGCCTCTCTAGCCACGTCTAGCAGATATTATTCATTCAGGGCCATAAGGTAATCACATAGCCTTCCCTGCCATTTTAACCAAGACTTAGTACTAATCCAATCCTAAGGTTAGGATTTGCTGTTGTGACTCTTTGCAACGCCTCAGATCACAACAAGATCAGTTTGCCAACATCTTTACTAAGGATATTACAGACTATAATTTAGATAAGTGAGTCCTTTACAAGATTTATACTGGTTATGTACCTACCTTCCAAGCTTAAACTTACTGCTGTAGTGAGTAGAAGACACTCAAGTGTCTAAGGAACTCAATTAGCTACTAGATACTAGGCTGTCTGCTCCTTCCCAAAGTCTATGGGACTCACCTTTGCTCATCTTGAAGAAGAAGGATGGAGGTCACTGAATTGTGATGGACTATCAACAGTTGACCTCCTTAATTAAAAAGGCTTTTTACCTCTTGCCACGTATTAATGATGCTCTCCACCGTCTTGGAGGCTCTAAATTTTTCTCAGCTATTAACTTGGCATCTGGCTACTAGCAAGTTGACCTCTCTCTCAAAGACAGGCAAACATCTGCGCTCATAACTTCTGAAGGACTGTGTATTGCTACTGCTACCTTTCAGAGTGCCATGTATTCCATACTACATGATCTAAAACTCTCTTGTGTCTTGGTACCTTGATGACATAACTATCTTCAGTGTAACTTTTATGGGGATACTTGGATCACCCAGAAGAAGTCTTCCTTAAGATTCAAGAAGCTGGCCTAAAAAAAGCCATCTAAATGTGCTTTCTTCAAGGAATGTTTTGAATTTTCGGGTCATGAAGTAACTCAGAATGGAATCCAGCCTATGATCAAGAAGATTGAGGCTATTGACAAGATGCTTCCACCTACCAACCTTTGTGAGGTGAAGATCTGTCTGGGCATGATGTTTTACTAGAAATTTTATTCCTGACTTTGCCAACCCTAGTGAACCCTTAGTCCAGCTACTACACAATGTCCCCATTGAATGAACTTACAGCCAAAATAAGCCTTTGAGACCCTTAAGTAAAAGCTCAAGGAGGCTTCTATTATGGTATGCTCTAACTATGATAGGAGTTTATCATCTACTCTGATGCTAGTGATCTGGCCATTTGGGCCTTCCTTGCTCAGCTAGATGATGAAAGAGTAGATCACCCTGTGACATATATATATTGAGTTCTCAACAAGCATGGGAAGAACATAGAGTTACAGAGAAAGAATGTCTCACAGTACTGCATACTGTTAATTGACTCCACTATTACTGTAAAGTCACTTATTTCACTGTAGTTACTGACCACGCCTCACTTAAGTGGTTACAACAACTCAAGGAGCCTGAAGAGCGTCTATCTAGGTGGGCCCTTTGCTTTCAAGGGTATGACTTCACAGTATTGCATTGCCCTGGAATTCAATATCAAAATGCAGATGGGTTATTGTGAATACCTATCTTAGCCTTTCATCCTGAAAAGGCCAACCAGTTGTATGAACTGATTGAATATCCCTCTGCTTGGGAGAGTGAAACCAAGGAAATTTGATCAGCTTTGACTAAGCTTTCAGAGAACACTCTCATCAGCAACAACCAACTATTCAAGAAAGTTTGTGATCAGTACATACCTTACGTTTGTCCCAGTCTTTGTATGTCTTTGGTACTCCAAGCCCAAAAAGAGACTGGCCATGGAGGCATTGCTAATTTCTACACTTGGCTTTTTGAAGAATTACTATTAGGAAAATCTTTGGTTGCTAATACCTGATGTCATTGATATATGCCATGATTGCCAGTTACAGTGTACCTGAGCTACATCCTATGAATTCAAATTAGTTCCCCAACAACACACATTTCACACTTTCAGCATCAGCGCTGTAGGGCCCCTTCCTTGTTCACAGTCAGGTTATTGCCTTATCATGATTGCTGTCAACCACCCAGTATGTGGATAGAGGCTCACCCTACCAAGGACTTCACTACCAATACTGCTGCTGCCTTCTTGTTACAGGATGTTTTATATGAACATGGCTGTCTACAAAAACTACAGCCAGATAATGGATCTAATTTCAATACAAGGATAGTTACATCTGTAGTAGAGGCTTTAGGGTCCCATCAATCTTTCTCAGCTCCTTACATCATGTCTACTAATGAGGCTGTAGAATGCACTAACTCTACCTTAGTCTCTATCATGAGGAAGCTAACCTATTCAGATTCTTCTAACTGTGACCTGTACCTACCTACTGCCCTCTTTGTCTACTGCCTTAGTAAATATTGTATCACCATCTATTCTCCCTTTGCAATGCTGTATGGGCACAAGGTCACCACTCTGTTGCTCAGGGGGTCCCCTACTCTCTTTGATGATGCCCTGGATCCTGATGCTCATATCAAGAACTTGGTTAATAATAATTGATATCTTAGCCTCTGCTTACACTTTGGCTTATAAAACCAAGATGTTAAAACTCTATCCTGATAATGCAGGACGTTCTTCCCTGTCCCAGTTTAAGGTTAAATACCACATACTATACTACCAGCACAGGGTAGGAGGACATGCTCATAAGTTAAGCACCCTATGGATTGGGTCTCTAGAAGTTGCCTTCAGGAGTGGTTTGGAGTACACTGTGAAGCTCCTCTCTAGTTGCAGACTGTTTGACCAGATATATGCTAAATTTGTCTGTAAGTACCACCCCCTAAGGCCAATCTAGATGGGGGCAATGCTGTGAACACCCATATTCACGCTCTATTGATTTTGTCTTTGGTGGATTCTTTCAAGGGCAAACATCTTGCTTTTGTCTTTTCCCCTGGAAATAAGTAGATTTCCAAATATGGCAATTTAACTGTTTGTCTTCCTTGCCCTGTGCAACTCACTTGCCCCACTCATGATTGTGGTGAGTTATCCCACTTTCCCTATATTCTTTTGTGGTAACATCAAACAATATATATTTATTTTGCTAACACCAATAAAAATTAAGTTCTATTTAAATTTTTGTCTTTTTGTCTTCCAGTACTTTGTTGCCTCTCCCTAGCCACAACTAGCAGAGATTCACTATTCAGAGCCACAAGTTAATTGCTTCAAATTTTCTTCCAACTAAACAAAGGCTTAGTAAATAATCAATCCTAAGGTTAGGATTTCCCATCATGTGTCTGAGCTGCACTTCAGAACACTACAACTTCCTTCAACTTTCCTGCAACTTCATCAAGCTCTCAGATTTTAAAATTTGATATCCCATCCATGATAAGGAATCTGTAGTAATTTTTAATTGTCTAATGTAATGGTTTTGTTACCTGGAAACCTAAATATATTCAAAGTTAATTCATCCATAAATCATTGGCTTTCTTTAAAGCACAGCATCAACTTGAAAAATACAAAATGAGCTGTGGTGCTTAACGTTTCTATAGTATAAGGCATTAAGTCAAGGCATCCAAAAATAAAACACAGATGACTTCTATCTCTTTACTCAACACAGCATCTTTTTCTGATAACTTCAAATAATATAAGATATATAATAAAATTGTTATGCTATTTGATATATTTGTTGAGGTTAGCAGGTTATTTTTTATAGTGAGTAAGAGTAGGGGAACAGAGAGGTGAGTTATTTTAACTATTAAGGCCTGAACCTGGCACAGTAAGAGATATTTTGGAAAGATGAGACCATCAAGAGAATATTCAGGAAGAAAGGACTTAGATAGGATATGATGAGAGAAACTGAGCACATGACTTAAGTCAGGGGGTTGCATGTAAGAGTATAAATTTATTTTGGAAATTAGTTTTCTAGGGTCTAGATTGCAGTCTGGACTTAGGCTACACTTTTTGGAGTGCTTTTTACATAAAAAATGCTCAAAAACGTTTCCTTGTATATTACCTATTTATTCATCTGCAGCTAGCCACAGATGCGTGAATGGGTCATTGATTGCTTTATATCTCCAAAATTGGGCAGCAGCTTATTTTTATTCTTTCCCAATGAGAAAACTATAACAAATTTGGTTAATGGATACAGATCATAAGTGTTAAATGAGTGAACTGCACACATGATTTGATTAGTATTGTATAAAGTTTTCCAATAAAAAATAAAATTTAGGACAAAAATTACTCAATACAGACAGCCTAACAAGGCTATACTGTAAGCACCTACTCTGTACTTATAGCAAAGAACATATTGGCACATTTTAGTAATGAGAAGTCTATAAGAGACTTTCTTCTTGGCAACAAAGTAAACACTCAATAAGAGGCTTTCAAGAACAAGCACCTGTTCAAAAATGGCTATGGTCAACATAATTGTATCCTTCACATGGTTATACTTTATTTTATATCCCATCAACACAAAAGATTGACACAATCATTTGTTATCATAGAGACTTAAGACACACCTGTATCAGAAATATACAGGAATAAATCAAAACCTGTTACTGATAGTCTAACACACTGGATAGCATCAGAGAGGTTCTTGAACAATGCAAAGTATGTGAAAAGTACAGATGCTCCAAGGCACCCCCAAGTCAGTGATGCCAGTGTCAATAACCAATCTGTTCAGGGTATAGGCACTAATAATTTTGGGACACATACCAGGAAATAAAAAAGCAAAAATTAGATCACAGCCAATGACTATGCAACAAGATAGACTGTATCACAAGCTTCAGATGGCACTAGGGGCCAATGTAAGAAGGTTCATAGACAAGATAAATAAATGCCAAGTTTGGGAAACCAGACCTCTCAATCACAGACAAAGGAATTAAACTCACTACCAACAACAACATCTTTCTCACCAAAAGTAGTATCAAATACATAGTCAGCAATCCTTCTCACCCCAGGTTAATGGTAGAGTTTAAAGATTAAATGGATCTCAGGTATAGTCTTTAAATAAGTATTTCTAACAACACTCACCTCTGGACTGATATGTTACCAAACAGTGATAATAGTATGTCACATCCAAGTAAACCACAATAAAGGCAGAATATCATATGAACTTATATATTGAACCAATCCAGTCATTGTTAGTACCACTTTGGGATCACACCTACCCCTACCTAAAAAGGTACCTGTCACAGAAACAGCGCTCATGTTGACACTAATAATGTTGACAGTGACCATATTGACACTTTGTTGACATGGTCAAGGTTGACTCAAAAGTTGAAATATCTTATGTTTTTTGCTAGTTGTGCTAGTTTAATTCTCATTTTTTAAAGCATTCAGGGGTGCAAACCCAGAAGAAACAACAAAATTGTGGCCATTTTGACACAATTTAATATTTTTCTTAATAAAAAACTCAATTTAGCCTAATTTTTCCTTTAAATTTACTAACAAAAATTAGTTTATTTTTTTTCACAGCGTAAAAGTGTCAATGTCAACATTTTTTAAGCCAAGCTTATTTTTAATAATGAAACTGAAACATCTAAAACAAAAAAATTAAATGTGAATTTAAAAATATTTTTTGTTACATTAATATATTAAAAAAGATATAGAACATGTAGCTGATTGTTGAAAAGTTCATGTTATAAATATATATGTGGCACTTATTCTGTCTTTAATATATTAAGTGGATTGGTGGCAAACAGCAATCCAGTAATTTGAGTGTGAGTTATTATGTAAGTTACTATATAATTTACTATTAAAAAATGTCAACACTCAGAAATGTTGTCTATTTACTTGTGCTTATCCGTTGGGGTGGCTTTAAGAAAATTAGAGTGGCACAGTTAAGCTTAAATTACTATGCCACTGCCTATTGAGGATGTCATGAGTAATGTTGACACATTATCCTTTTCATTACTGAAAACAACTTTCTTAGCAAGTTTACATAAGCACACTGGTAAAATTATTATATTCCACCCCCAAAATATTATTTTTAATAAAGAAATATTTAACTTTGATTATTTTTTTACTTATTTTTATATTTTTTAATTTTATTATGTGAACAAAATACCACAGAAAATGGTTAACATTTGCTAGTCTGCTTAAATTTAATTAAGCTTACTATGTTTTTCATAGTAATTTTTCAAAAAATGTTGACAGTAACAATGTTGTTAAAAGTACTATCTACAATTTTTCTAATTTTCAGTGAGATTCAGCTTTTTTTACTAGTTGACACTCATAATATCACCACTTTTCATTTCTTACATCTATAACTTTATGTTTTACATAATAAAATCATCTAATTTTTTGATATGTTGTATTTCAAACTTTTTTCTTTTAAATTATTTAATTTTTGAGATAAAATCTATATATAAATATAATACTTTTAAATAAATCTCTTAACTTTTAACTTGCTATTTAACACTTTACTGAATTAAAAACTTTTACAATATTTTTCATATTTAAATTTCACTAAAAGAGTTATAAAGTTTACTTTTTATATATTGTGCCTTTTAAGTTATTTTATTTTGTTGTTTAAATACAAAGCTTTACCTTAGAACTTGTAGCTTATTATTTTAGGACAAGAACACCTCAAAGCAACAAAAGGGTACCAAGCATCTCTCCAAGACCCTCACAACTCCAAAGAAAAGTCTGTCTCATCAAAGAAGGCCACTCCTAAGCCCTCCCCAAAGCCCCCCTGAGAAGAGCCCCGCTCACTACACTGGGGGAGAGGAAACTGATGGTTCACTTACTGACCACAATTTCTATAACTCTGCTTCAGACAAAGAGCCTACCAAGAAGCGGTGACAGGCCAAGAAGTCCCCTCCCAAGGGTAAGTCTCCTACACATGAGGAGCACCAAGATAAGCCCCCTTCTGCTTCCCAATACCAAACTCCCCTCCTTCAAGTTCATCTGGGGATGATACAAAGCCCTGCTCTGATTACTTCCCTGGCTTCTGCCATGCTCCTGTTGGCCCCTGGGACCCTCTGTTAGCCCACAACATCTGCAATGTAGACAGTAAATTTAAGGTTCCCTCTTCCTTGCCCAAATACTTCCCAATCATGAGCATAAAGGGTGGGCCAGCCATGGTGGCCAATGGGTATATTTTCTCTTGCAACAATGCCAACTGGGGCTTCAAGAGCCGCCATTACACCTGAGAGGACCGCTCCTGTCTAGTGCAGCTCAACACTGAGTACTGGGACTTGGCCCAAACCATCAAGGGCAAGCATACCTGCATCATGCCAAATACCACCCTAGCCTGCCTCCTCAAGTGGTATCTTGTCCAGGTGATGCCCACCTCCAAAGATCTTTCTGCCACTCAGCTGGCTGTGTTTGCATGCAAGTACCTCTCCCCCACCAACCTCAAGAGGGTGCCAATCCATACCCAGTTGATCAAGTTTGTGAGTGATAGGTGTCAAGCCTCCAATCCCCTGTCCAAGAGCGCCATTACAATTAAAGACCTGGTTCTCACAGATGCCCTCAAAAATACTGAGGATGATGAGATGTTCTTGTGTCATGACAATGGGCAGGAAGTGGAGGATAGGATTATAGCCTACACCACAACCCAAAACCTGGAGCAGCTCAATACTGCTACCACCTGGCTGTGTGATAGCACATTTGCTACTTGCCCCTCTCTCTTTAAGAAGCTTTGGGTCCTGCATGGGCAGTTCAATGACCAGGTTATCCCTCTTGTGTTATTTCTCATTCATGGTGCCAAGACTAAAGTCTACACCATAGCCTTCAAGATTGTCTGGGATGCTTTGTGCTCCCTTCCCACCAACCAGCTCCCCCCTCTCACTCACGCCACAAGGGCAAATCCCTCCTCTGCTGAGAAGGATGAGTCAACCCTAGCCGCTGAGCAGCTAACTCATGCACTCTCACTTGGGCAAAATGCTATAATAATAGACTTTGAGCAAGCTCAGCTCAAAGATTTGAGGACATCTTTGATGGGGAATTTCAGGGCTGCTTCTTTCATTTTAGACAGGCCCTCATCAAGAAACTCAAGAGCAAGAAGGGCCTCTTTGGCAAGTATCTTAATGATTGTAAAGGGAAGTGCTGCTTAGTCATCACCCAGTTTGCTACCTTGGAATTTGTGCAGGCAGAGCATACTGGGATTGGCTTTGAGGCCCTCTTGGAAGATGCTTACATCAAGCAGCACTCCACCATTTTCAAGGGCTACCTTGATTACTTTGAGAGGCAGTGGATAGGAAATAAGGTGACTGCCCAGAAAAGGAAGATCAGGGTCACAGTGCCATGAAACTGTCAAAGCACCTGTCTTAAGGGAGAGATGAAGACCACATCCAGCCTGGAAGTATGGCACAAGCACCTGAAGGTGAAGTTTGGGACCAACCCCAAGTACAACAAGTTCTTCTCCAAGTTGCAGGAGGAGCAGGCCCAGAATGTTTCCAAGTTTTGTGACCTGGCCAACCAGGTGGCTCCCAAGAAGCAAAAGGATAAGGACCAGGACTATCAGGAGGACGTCCAGAAGGTGGTCAAGAAGAAGTATAAGGTGGCAAAGATCAAGAAGTACCTAGAAGATGTTTCAACTGCTCTTGTTGGTGTCTTCAATTAGCCCAGTAAACTTTGCTTTGCCTGGATTGTTTTTACTTTTGGATTTTTATATTTCTTCTTTGGATATTACTAATCTTTTTAGGTATAAATGGTAAGTTTTAGATAAAGTTTCAATGTGGTTTTATAAGAAATATCTTCTATTTTGTTAATTTATCTTTAAGGTACGAGATATTTTCAGTTGTGCTTATATAAAGTATAGTTAATTAAATTTAGATTTCTCTATTTTTTGTAGTTATTATGATTATAAATTATCTTTATTTTTGTCTCATTGGAATTTTATTTTTTATGGGAATTTAAAAAAATTAGAATAAAGATTGTAAATTATATAGTAAATTGAAATATATTTGCTTATATCTCCTTATTCTTATTTCCTATTGTATTTTTTATTGCTTTTTTGAGCTCTCTGGGGTTATTTTAGTATAATAATGTATTTTAAAATACAATTTTATATGAAAAATATTTTAGGGTAAAGTGTTTTGCTAATTTAAAAAAGTGTTGACATCCAGGAAACAACATTAAGAAAACCAGGTACTCACTCTACTATAGTGTCAACATTAAAAGTGTTGACATGGTCACTATCAACATTTTTAGTGTCAATATTGGCACTGTTGCCCCTGCCACTGATGGCCCCACGGTAGAACAGGCTGGGCAGGACCAAGAAGACAAGGAAAAGAGAAGAAAGAAAATTAATACCACTACAAGAAGAAAGATTTCAAGTTGGAGACAAGATCTTTGTAGTGAATTATGATCTACACAAATTTAAATTAGGACTAAGAGGACCTGGCATTTTAATGAAAGGCAAACCAAGAAAAACCTACCTTGTCAAAGGAATTGACACTCATACTAATCTAAAAATCATTCACTATGATATACTCAGACTATATAGATTCATACACAAACAAAATGACAGACACATACCAATATTCAAAGATAAAATGGATCAATACCAAGCTCAACTCCTAGATAACATCAAGAAAATAGCCAAGGCTCTGCCTTCTAAGATTCCAGGGAAATTTTTTGAAATATTTGATTGCTGACTCTAAGAATTTATGTATCTAAGAAGTGACTCAACTAACAAGTATGATGACTATAAGACAAATACTACACTAGGATCAAAAATTCAAGCTCTATGGAAATTTTCATCTCCAAAGCCCCTTGATTGATATGATCTACATGGACACTATGTGACTTACCTATACACTATATAAGCCTCTTCACAATGATAAATATTATCATCATTCTCTAATTTAATTTTTATTTATTTTTCTTTTATACTTACCATAATTATATTCACAACATTCATATATGTTGCTGTTAACACAGCTAATACATTTATATCCCAGGACATTGATTTAATGCAATTGAATTTGAGGTGAAGTTTACCATTAAGGCCCCAGCACAGCTCTCAACTAGATTTTAAAGATATATGATGGTTATTCAAATCCATTATATAAATTAAAGTGTTCCTTTTAACAAATTCTTCTATGATTCTAGGATATTACATTTAGGACTATTTTAATTTTTTTTTAAATTTAATCACTATGATTTTTAAGTTAGCACTTTAAAGAAATACATTTTTTACTTTCTGCCAATCAGCTCAAAAGCTTAACCCAAAATTAAAACTATTTATTTATTTTAAAATATGTTGTGTTGTTGATCTTTGGGTCCTTGTGGTTGAGGTAACAGGACAATTCTTAGTGTAGTGTTGGCTGGCTTAAGCAGTAGAGTATTCTGAAGACCTAGTACACAATATGTTACTGATAAAAAGCTGTAAGTCTATACCTTCTCTCTGGAGGTAATGACTAAAAGTAGCCATGAAATCAAGTAATGCAATATATGTGTTTATTATTTGAATAAAGGGAAGAGTTATATAGTTTGTGGGAAGTAAGATGGGAATTAGTGTGCATTCAGCACAGGTACTTTTAAACCAGAGTCATCAGAATAAGATGTGAGTTCAATCACAATTTTGCATATTAACTGCACAGTCACTTAGGTACAGTAGGGGAGCACATTCCATTTTAGCCAAATAGTGTAGGTTTATAATTAGCTTTAAGCATAGATTAGACACACCATGATTAATGATATGCATTTCCATATACCTAAAGTGTTAATAAAGCTGTTACTTTAATTAGCTCCGTGCACAAGCAAAAGGATGCATGACCAAAATAGTTTACATTGTGACGTCAATGTGAGTACACGTGTACACCTAATTTTGTCCTATAGTGATGTCATGCAAAGACTACATCATTTATGTTGTCCTTTTGGATTTGACTTTGTCTTGCAACAAAATCCTTGAATCATTTATACTCTATGTATATAATGTTCTACTAGTAGCTTAAAAAATGCTAGAGGATATCCAAGGAACAAAAGTTAGGGATTTTAAAACCAATATTTTGTTAATTTCATAGTTTATAGGGATCAATGTCGGTTTTTATTTTTTATAAATATAAATTTAAATAATTATTTAATGGAATTTTTAAGCATTGATCAATGTATTTTTAAATTTTGCTGTTACTAACATTACTTTAGATGTCCCAAATGAAAATGATATGCTGATTTTTGAATTAATTGAGTCTAAAAATAGCAATTAATAATACTTTAAAATACCAAACTTCAATATTTAAGCAAATGGGTTTTTGTTTAGATTAAAAAAATGTGATAGAATCAAGAAATTAAATGACATGACTTTTGTTAAAAAAGAAAAGGCTGTTTAGCTTTACCAATCTAGAGTGCCACTTTTGATCCATTGAATTATTGGCTAAATTAATTGCTCGGATCACTAATCCACATATACAACTCATGTTGATAATTGTAGGTCCATTTAAAATATTATGCATCACATAATTGAGAATAAATGATTTTTTAATAAAAACCAAAAACCAATGTTAATGTTAAAAATATAAAATCAATATCATTTATGACAAAATTACTTGACAGCATTGTCACATGAGCCACTGGTAAGTTCAGAGAAACATCATCAAGTATGCTTGAATCACAGGCCTAAATTCTGTTTTTAAAAAATACATATTGTTATAAAACCTGATATTTTGTGCAGGATGGCTTACTTATATTAATAGTTGTCTTCCAATCAGATGAGTAATATTTGTTAAACTATCAGATCCAATCTTTTTAAAGTAATTAATATGCTTCCCGTTATTATGGACACTAAAACTAATCAAATTTAGATTGATAAAGTATAAAAGCTCCTTTATAAAATATGCAGCTTACAATATGTGAGTTTCATTAAATTTTTTAATCTTTTTAGTGTCTTGGCTCCTGATCTTGCTGTTGCTGCTAAAGAGTGCATTGGAAGCTTATATGAAAAGTATGAGAGGGAGAACCCAAGATTTACATGTGCAGTTTTCAGCAATGACCAGAGATTTCTGAACCCATCTTTACGTAAGATTGTGTAAAAAGAGAAGAACATTGTACATATCCCTTTTGAAGTATATGGAATGTTGTAGCCATTCCCAAGAATGAAACTGGATGGTGGATTAAACAAAAAGGTGATAGTAGGTTAGACAACTGGTGCTACAACCCTTATGCCTTCTACCACAACATCAACCAAATTTTGCTCATGCATCACAGAGACATGTAATAGCTGATTATCAGGAATTTATATTGACTTTGCTCTACCTTAGTTAATCCTGGCAACCTTCCAAGCCATTAATTATAGAGGCTTCTGTTATATTACTAGCAGGCTTAATTGATCTAGGAAGCCTTAAAAAGTAGATTTGGATCAACTATTGCAAGACCAACCAGGAATATCTTAGACCTACAATTATGACTGATTCCCAATTAGCTAGAGTTATTCTGGAATAATCTAGCAAACCGCCAGGTTAGTAATCATGGGTTTCTCTGAGGATCAGAAATAGTTTTGATTGATTCACACTGGCAACCTTCTGGTGCCACTGCAAATTCCTGCTAGAAAGGTTGCTTGGTGAACTGACAAACAATGTGCTAAAAATAGAGCCATTAATTAGCGCCGCCACCGCTGGCACACTGATAGACTATGCATGACTATGAAGCAACAAGTACCCAGTACAGGGTACTATTACATTAAACCCCATGTCATTGCATGGATTCCTGACTCTGGGGGTTGATGCTGGCGTTCTGGAGATGAAAAGACTGACTGAGTAAGAATTAGAAGTGCCAGATGATATTATCCTGGCAAGAGTGCACAAGCTCTATAAAAGCCCTTCCATTGGACTAATAGGAGACAGATAACCTTTAAGAAGATCCTACTGTAGAACAATTTTGCAGTAGAAGAATCCAAGTTTAAAGACTGTAGTCAGGACTTGAAGACCTTAGCAAGCCGCCAGCTTAGAGAACTGCTTGAACAATTGCCTCTCTTGGATATTTCCTGTTGTTGCCCATCCAAGGATCATACTGATGCTGCAGTTAACGCTTGTTGCCATAAAAACATCTTAAATACATAATGACTAAAATCTCACAATTACACAATTAAGTAAATCTCAACTAGACTGCCAGGACTGATAGCAAAACCAAAAGCTCTGACACTGATGTTAATTATATGAATTTATTACTTTTCTATATTTAAATATTTTAAATGTGACTAAATTATATAAAAAAGCCTTTAATAAGTTATAAACATATAATTAAAAAATGTGAATAAGTATTAAATAATCTCTTAGCACTTTTCCATCCCAACAGCACACATATTAGCCCTTTTAGTGAGCTAAGAATTCACACTTTTTTGCATAAATATTAGTTTGAGGACTTCAAACCTTTCAAAAAACAAAGAATGATTACTAGGAAAATTAAAAATAGATGTCTTATCAAAAATGTACAGGAAAATAAAAATCCTTAATCTTTTTAAATATTTAAGAAGCTAGATATATATTATATAAATAGATGGGGTACACTATCTATAAGCACAAGATCTAGAAAATACACATTGAAACACTCCATCTAGAAACTTGATCTAAATCTGTGGCTAAAATGTTGTTAACTTTAAACATAAATCAAAGCCCAAAATTCCCAAAAAAAATGATTTTTGGTCTAGAAAACACCCAAAGATTTCAAATCTCCAATGAAAAGTGTCAACTTAGGCAAATATATTACCAAAACTTTGAGGCAAGAATATCCCAAAAAGTTGACTTTTTCACCATTATTATTTACTAAATAAATTTTTTTGTGTATGTATAAAGGTAAAATATAAAAAATTAAAGTTGAATATTTTATTAATAAACACCATAAATTATGCTTTGTTTCCAAAAGACTTGACAATGTCCTTGAGATTATTGGGGAGTCCTCTTTGAAGTAATATTTCATAACCTGTCATGAATGACATTTCTCCCAAAAGAAGTGATAAACTCCAACTAGGAGAATTAAAATCAGAATTAGGCTCTGATGGGTTTGGGGTTCCTGTAGACCCTTGGGCCAGATGCCTGTATTTTTTACAGCTAGCCAACAAGAGAGCTGGAACAGGCAGCAATTTGAATCTGATTAATCAGGGGAAAATACAGGCCTGCTTGGCCACAAATTCACATAGTGAAGAAGAGCATCATAGGCTGGTGATTAATCTAGATTTCTGGAAGCGCTAAACCAACATGATGTCACTCCTGTTATAACTGACAGGCTGTCCAAAAATAGGATTGCTGCTCAGCATTAAGAGTCAAAGTCCAAAGTGATTAAGATGATTGGCTTGAAGTTTATTTCTTCCTGGCTATATGACCTCTGACAAGACAGTGACCCAAAAGTTACTCCAAAAAATGCATAATTCATAGAGAAAAAGTTAACCTGGCTTGTAGTTTATGAAGATCTCATGATCCAGTATGACAGGAACAACAGTTTCAATAATGAAGCCATGAAGATAGTATCTTTGGACTGTTAGATGGAGGTCATTTCAACAGAGTAAATGTCAGTCAGAAGGTTCAGAATGGGCCCGTAACTCTCAGGCCAGAAGAAACTGAGCAACTCAGCTATCAGGTGATGGTTTAATCCAAACTTAGCATTTGAAATGGTATTTAAACTCCATGAAGTCTTGAAAATTGGTATTGTCATTTTGAAATAAACATAAGATTATGGGACCTTGGTTCTACTAATTTATTCCTTGTTTTGTCTTGGTTATTTTCTATTTTACTACTGCTCCAACAGAAAATCTTGGGCTGACAGCCTGCATTCCTGAGGAAGTACCCAAAACTTGTCCCGCGTTTTATTGTCCTCCCAGAGCACCCTTTGGGCCACAGCATTTTTCTGGCTATCTGCTTAAGCCAGAGTACAGTGAGTTTACTGTAAAGGATGCCCCCTGCACAGACCACCTGGCCCAATAGATAATCCCACAAACAGCCTTTCACAAAGGTGCTTGGTGCAAGCAACCAGCCTCCAAAATCTGTGTAAAGTACATCTTTTTGCCTATCTATCAGACAGATATGGAAGCACCCCCAACACCCAAACCTGACCGCCTACACCCCACCCCAGATCTGACTCCTCTCACAGCCAACCAATATGCAGGCATTGCCTACATTACCTTGGCTGGGTTAGTTGACACCCTGGTGCCCTCCACCAGACCTTGGGCCTTGGTAGGCCAATAATCATCTTATCTCATCAAGTTAACACCCCTCCTATTGTGGGCTCTTCCCTCCTCTAAACAGAGCAAGTTGGTAGCCAAAGCAAGAAGAACCCCAATTGGGATGTGGTATCATGACAAACCTCTTAGATCAAAGTTATAAATTTAGTTTTTTAAACAGTGTGCTTATAAACAACAGCCCTATCATTAAGACCCAGGATTAAAGCTTATTTATATATTTAAACTGGGTCCTCAGCTTGTTAATAATAAATTGATCTTGAGATTTTTGCCTTAAAAATTGTTTTGTCACCCTTTAAGTGAAAAGATTGCTTTGGTAAACTGTTTATCATCCTGCTTAAAATTTTTCCAGACTTTAGGCTCTGCCATTATAAACATTATTTTACCCCTAGAAATAAACTTTTTTAATGATTATCAAAAACCTGGATTCATGGGGTAAAAGATTATTGGCTATCTACAATGAAATGCTCTTAGGGAATTATCATAAAATACATACACTTTCTCTTTTCATATCATTGCTAACAACCAAAAGCAACTGAAGATGCTATTGTCTGCTTTATTGCTATCATTAAATAATAAATTATTAAGATCTAGATTTTTTAATAAATCTTTTGTTCATAGCCTGTCAATATTAAAAGAATAAAAATGAGAGCTACTTTTAAATACTTCATTGAAATCATTAGCCAGTGCTGCCTCAGATATAACCATCAGATCTAAATGACATTGAAAAAATAATTGAGCCTTTTTTGTTGAGCTTGAGTGCTCATGGGTGACCTCTGGAGTGACTTTCTTCTCCTTGTGGCCTCACTTTTCCTTTTTTTCTAAGAAATTGTGTCAAAGATGGTACCTAGTTTTACTGATTATATTCAAACCCTGAACATAAGTTTCCCATTTTTATTTAGGGGGAAGTAAATAAAAATAATTAACACTAGCATTTACCTGGGCATTAATTTCTCAGAGCTAATAAAAAGCTTTGACAAAGCTGAAGAAATCCTATCTGAAATTCATTTATCACAATCAAGAAGGTGCTAAGAGTATTCTTAGTGGAAAACTACATTAGTGATTTTATTATCTTTTGGCCAAAATCATTTAATATAAAAGATTCTTTAAGAGGGATAATATTCTTATCATTGTTTAGCTCTAGCTCATTAATCCTCAGGGAATCAATAACAATAATAATATCAACAAAGTATTGATTTTTGGGTTATAGTAAGCTTAATTTAATCATCAACATCCTCATTTTGATTTCTTTTTACGTGGAGAAGAGCATGGGTTGAAAACTCAAAGAAATTTGTGCCCTTGTTTAGATAGATGACTTGATGAAGGAACAACTGCATGAGATAGTATAAAATCTCATCATAGTTCAAGCATTCATTATCAAAAGTTAGCTCATTAATCCTTTTAAATTAACATGAGGTAAATTTTCAGTAATAGTACTGACATCAAAGAGAGGAGCAACAATGGTGGCCCTCATCTGGTCCAGAAACCAATATACAGATAACCAGTACCATGCTCACTATAAGCAGCAGTTTCCCTTATTGATAAACTGCTGATCAATCAAAATTGGATCTCCAAGTTCCCCATCAGCTGCTAACCCTCCATCAGCCAGCTTTAAACCACACACATACCTGCCTGGTGTTGCAACTGAAACAATGAGGAATCATTATTTAATTGGTGAAGACAAAAGTCCAATATAAAGGACAGGAATGATAAGAATAAGGAGTTGTTTATTACATAATACTGTGATTAATATACTATATGGGGAAAGCCACTGGGCCACAAGGGGGTGTTGTGTTCCATGTAAGGTGTGAAGCCAAGGAATAACTCATGTGGGATCAGCAGGTTGAATTGATAGCGCTCCTAATTAGGAAAAAGTGCCCACAGTTTGATATTCCCATCAGGCTAGTCCATGTTGTTAGATATATCAAGGGGCAACTCATTGAGTGCCACATGTTTATTGTAAGATATGTTGGCAGGCAAGTCTGGGAACTCTGTTGCAACACTGGCCTCCGCCAGCCACACTCATTATCCAGGCCCCCATTAACCCACCCAGATAACCAGTCCTAGCCCACCTTATTCTATCTCAGGTCAGCCATCAACTACTTATCCAAAGGCCCTAAGAAAGGCCAGGTGACATTGCAACAATGAAAACAGACTAAAAAGGGCCAACAAAATGCATAATATGCATCCAATAAATCCAATAATAGGACTTTAAAAAAAGGGATTTAGAAATCCCAAGTACCCAACACTCCAAAATATCCTTGTCAACTTTTCCTAAAAAAGAAACCAGGTACCCAGGCTTTGGCATATGAAGAGGATTTTATTCCAAAGACCCATTATTCTCAGATTTAAAATACTTCACCACACAGCCAAACAATTGTGCAGGAAATGATTGGAGGCACACTGTCAGGGCCCCAACCTTGATCTGTTGTCTTGCTAGTGTTTGGGAACTGGCAGGTTGTAGACTGGGTAGGCAGGGCCCACCAAAGGATTTTTGCCAACTT
The DNA here is from genome assembly GCA_014839935.2 of Entomophthora muscae. NCBI lineage: Eukaryota > Fungi > Entomophthoromycota > Entomophthoromycetes > Entomophthorales > Entomophthoraceae > Entomophthora > Entomophthora muscae. Next base: position 163,203 of record QTSX02006406.1, read on the forward strand.
AATGAGGTAGGACATTGACTTGCCCACCCACAACCACAAACCAGCGGCAGGAACAATAGTATCTATTACTCCCATGAGAGTAAAATATACAATCCCAAAAAGCTCATTGGTATGATCCAAGGGAAGCTTGGCAGCGGAAGCAGGCATTGGTTTGGGGGTGATAGGTGGTTCCATGTCTAATTGTTAGGCAGGAAGAAAGTTGCATTTATCTCTGAACAGGTGGGGTTTGGTAATGTACCAAGGGCCTTTTTGGTTGTATCTGGTTAACTCAGTAGTTCTGGCCAAGGGATCCCGGGATAGTATGTTGTTGGCAGTGTAGTCCTTGTACTCAGGCTTTAAGGGGTACTCTTTAAAATGAACAGGACCAAAGGGGACGCCTGACAGGCGGTACATGGCTTGCAGGCTGGCAGGAGGTTCAGATGATCTTTGAGTTAACTGGCAGATGACAAAAACAAAATACGGCAATAGTTGGGGAAACCAATATCTCATAACTTTTAATTAAAAATGACAATGGAGATTGATCTTGGTATGGCAGGTATTTGTACCACACTGCAAGGCTTCATTTCCTGGTTGGGTTTTCTGAGCTTGGCTGGTTTAGCATTGGGGGTCTTAGATGGCAGTATGGCGCTTGGCACTGGCGGTTTGCCACTGGACGCTTTGGGATGAGAAGACTTCAAATCCTTCTGTTTGTTGATTTGGGTATTGGGTGACTCTTCAGGTTCAGTGCCTCTTCCTAGGCTTTGGGGGAGTTCAGAATAACTTTCATTAGGAAACTTGGCATTTCACCAAGAAAACTGCTGGTGTCAAGTATTGGCACCTTGGGGGAATTCCCAGCATCTTGCACTGGCAGTTTGCTTGCAGAATCCTGCGTGACAGTTAAAGCTTTGGGTCCTGGCGGCTTAGCAACAACTTTATTAATTGATAGTGGGTTATCAGGTTCCCAGCCTATAGGTCCAGCAGTCTGAAGAGAGTTTTGTCCAGTGTTTAACTCTGGTTCTATATTTTTGGATTCAGGAGCATCCAAATTGTCATTCCTGACACACACCATAATTGGCTGTGCAAACTCAAACAAAGATATTGTGCACCCCAGTCCTAAGTTGCATTCTTTTCTATCCCTATATATAAATCAGTATATAATAAACTTCATTTGCTCTGTATAGGCTTTTATATAATTGAGAAACCCTAATTAATTAGATATCACATAGACCACTTTACCTTAAAGCACAAAAAGGAAAGTCTAGAGTATTGCCAAATCCCCTTCCCAGGCAAAAGTAAACCATCTCATCTTCTCAACTGTCTTCACAGTTTGCCTTGGGATTAGGGGTCATAAGATGATCTTCACCAAGTTTAGACACATTTCAGATGATACAGAGTATATTTACTACAAATATCTACTACACCTAAACTTCTTCAGATGTACTTCTGGCTTCCTTTGGTGTCTCCAGATTGGACCTATCATTTTCCATATACATCACAATGAACTTTTTACCTATGTATTTTTCTGAAAAATCCATTCACTTAAATGTACCAGTTAAAGTGATACACTGCTTAACAAAAGTCTATCTCATCTCAATGGCTGTCACTGGGTTCTGCTTTTCTGGCCTACTTTTATTGTTAGCTAAATTAATCCCACTCTTACTTGGGTATTAAAAAATTAGCAGGGCAATAAAGTAATATCATAGTAGTAATAGTGCTGAGCTAGTATTTTTTATCACCATTAAAAATTTCAATAAAATCTCCCTAAAAGATCTCTCACTCCCTCTTTGATACAAGGGAAGGAATTGGGAAACATCTGGAGCTTGGAACAGCTTGCTGTTATTGCAGATGTTGGCAACTCTATTTGAATTCCACATCATTATGGTGTCCTCACTGGAGGTAACTGATATGAGTTTCTTTTATTCAGTTCCATAGGGCTCTTTTAAAGGTTTTTCTTAAATTAGAGATTTTTCTAATCTCTAGTAGAGGGTGGAAAAAGGAGAGTGAGAAGGGGAAGTGGCACCCACATCTTATTTAAGGAATTGTAAGAATGCCTTTGAAGGCCTGTCTTCTTTACCAAAAAACTTATAGGAGACATATTTGATGTCTAGAATTTGATAGGAATTGTATTGGGGGCCACATGATTGGCAGAGTTGGCTGAATTCTGAGGAATCTAAAGTATAATGACTAAAAATATTGATCCAAGATTGGGGAACTTTAAACACAAAGGGTAATGCTTTTAACCAAAGAAGTATAATCCTTTACAGGATTGTAAAAGAGAAGAGGGTGCATGTTTCAGGAGTTTATTATCCCTAATATCCGGTTGAAAAATACCCAAGAAGTAGCCAGGCTCTGAATAGAATAAACCCTTTATAGCCTTGCCGCCATTTCAGGTATTGGTAAGTGCTGGGATACCAATTGTCTGTGGTAAGGGTAGCAGCCATAGCCTCAGAAGAACCACCAGCTTAGAGAGAGAAGCCCATCACCAGTTGGGACCCATCTTGGTAATATACAAGAGGAAGCACCTCAACAAGGGTCAGCAGTAGGGACTACATAGGTCATTGACCCTGTTAGAGTAATTTAAAGTACCCCAAGAAGCTGGGTGAAATTAAAATCTGTGGCCACAACAGAAACTTGCATGTAGTTGGGCCAGGAGTTTAGGGTGGTGTCATGGGAACTAAATATGCAGGCAGATAGTTGTACTTGTCCTTGAAGAGGAAGGGTTGTACTGTGTACCAGGGGTCTTGGTGGGCAAAACTCTCAGGTTGGCAGGATCTTGCCAATGGGTTAGCAAGGAGGATTTTTTCTGAAGCAAACTTGGAGAAGGCCGGGTTCACTGGAAATATTATAAATTTGATCAGGCAAAGGGAGCACCAGGGGATTGGAATACTTTGGGAGTGGAGTCCAAGGGATCTGCAGGCGGGATGGCAGGAGCAGCAGGGACAGTAGATTATGCCTGAAAGTGATAGAGAACAAGTATAATATATGACAGGAATTCTCTGAACCAAAGGTTCATCACAGTTTTACTACTTGAGATGAAAATGTGGGTCCTTTTAACCTGGCAAGGTATAAATACCATCTACTAGGCTTTATTCTTAGATCATAATTCTGAAAACTTGGGTGGCAGTAACTTGGGAGAGCCATATGGTATCAGTTGTGGGCAGTCATTATTGACTGGCATTAGGGAATATACATCTAGACCCTTCTGTTCACCATCCTGGTTGATAGGGAAGGTCAGGGGAGCAAGGTATGCTCCATTTTCAGGACTTTGGAAAATTCTTGGGGACGCTTGTTGGAAAGGCATCAAGTTCCTCTGTGGTGCTCATGATGTGATTCACTACCACTTTAGAACATCTTGTTCCATTTTTTTAGAATTTTCTTGTGATCTCTTGTGATTTCAGCAATGGTTTTTACATTGGCAGGTTTCCATGTAAATCACTTTCATATTTCAGCCCCAAAAAATATAGGCGGCTGGGCCCTTGGTCCTCTGGGCTGGTGGTCTACAGAGGACAGTTTCCAGGGCTCAATGTTTTTTATGGACTGTTGTGAACCCAACTTTGCAGGTACTTTCAATTGGACCAGGATATGGTCTAGCAAAAACCACTGGATGCAAAATGGGTTGGCTTTTGCTTCCAAACTGAGCTGTTCAGCTTCCCCAAATTTGGATCAAGTTTGATCAGTGAGTCACCCCTGCCTCTACCAGCAACATGCCACATTAGTGTCTCCACTAATGATACAATGATTGATTCCCTTGGTATTCAAGGAATGTTTCTTTCTTAAATAAAATAAAGTTTATCCTTTTCCTGCTTTTAAATTCCCTTTGAGCTTCAAGAATCATCTTCCTGCTATCCAGGAAGACTCATATTTTATATCATTCCAAACCAGGGCAAAAAGATAATATTTTTTACCTTGTTGCAACACCCAGGCCATAAACTCCTGCTTAGCTTAAAATGCAAGCCTTTGTAATAAAGGCTTTTTGACAAATTCTTCCCTATTTTGATATAGTAGAGCACAACTTGACAATAGAGTAGATGATTCACCCTGTATAATTAGATCCCTAAATAAACAATCCATGTACTGTATGACCTCTTTGCTATGTCCTATAATAGTTACAGGGATCTCTTTCAACCCTCATGTAAATCTTTTTGGAAACCCTTCATATACTACCTCCTCTTTGATCCCAACTTGAAGATTTGCTTCATATTTTCTCCTTTATAAACATGGGCCATCCTTCCAATCAAGAGACACTGTACAGACATAAAATTTGTGGCTAACCTCTGGCCCCCTATAGAAGGGCATGGATCAAAATGACTGAGCTAGAACACGTCATAAAATATTGCAGTATTGCTGGCAATACAAAAACCCATATGATCTTTGCTTCTTATGCAAATCTTTTAGAGTTGGATATAAGCAGAGGTGTTGTTAGATATGATAATTACTGCTTATAAATCCAATAGTGGTTATGATGATCTGAAATAAAGTTTTGTTTATGGCTTTGGGAGGGTATTTCTCTGACATGCAATAAATATATTTTTATGTTTCTTAATTAGATATTAGAACAGTACTACCAATTTTTTGTTAAGATGAAACATAATCCAACAAGTCTTTCCGTGAATTATGTACGTGCTCTGTTGGAAATTTTAACTAGTTTTTTTTTCTTTTAGGCTTGAACGCGTTAAAATCAGTAAACGTAAATGTTTTAATGACGGCTTGGCAGAATCATACAAATAGTGCTCCGTTACAACAGGTCGGCCAGCTCGGGCAACCTTCCGGCTATGAGTTACACCGATCAAAATGTTATTATGAGATGTTAAATAAAAAAGTAGCGTTTTTCCAACAATTTACTGAAATCAATTTTCGCCTTGCTGATGCTTATTTAAACCATTCCTGTTAAACGATGAAGAAAGCCTTTATTTATAAAGTACCATCTATTTAATTGTGATACGCTTATCGAGGCGGTTGAAAGCGCTGGGGTCAAAGCGCCAGTTTTCAAACCCGCCATCCCCTGAACGGACAATCCATGCTGCAGTTTGTTTCTTGGGAATGGCTACTATGTAATATGGGGTTCCAAAGGGAGGCGAACACTGGTCCTTCTCTTCTATCCATTTATACTTGTAAATGGGGTGAGGAGTCATGGGTTCGCTATAGAATACTGCACAGGCATGGTCTGGGTTTTCTCTCTTGCACTTTTCATACAAGGTTTCAATACACTCGGCGGCGGGGACAGAAAGAGAAGGAGACAGGACACTGAGAAAAACAATAGTTTGAATAAGGCACATCCTATTGATGCCTCTTTTTAAATGAAGACTTTTATGGCATCGAGCTATTTGTTCCAGAATTAATGTTTTATCTTACAATATCCCTTAAATTTACAGACTTGATATTTTTATTCGTGTTTATAGTTAACATGTAGTTTAACTCGAGGGTTATATTTTGGCTGAATACTCGTTCCGGAATCACTGGCTTGTATTTAGCCAAGTGCTGGTACATGATCCTATTTGGCCTCCTTTATTCTTTGTTAAGCAGTACAAAGTGGAACTTTTGTATTCCTGACATCGAAACCTAGCTGTTACAATATCATATATAATCTACGCTTACACAAAAAGCATCCGGATGCCATGGGAACAATGTCATCAAGAGTCATGATTAAATATCACATTCTAAATATAGCCCTATTTCATACCATCCATTTAACTTTTGATCTACCAAAGTTCAAGCAGGGGAATCCACAATTCAGCACGAGCATTTTTCATTGTATATGTCTTAAACTGTATAATATGGTTCAACACTTGTTCCCAGCTCGGGTTTACATCCCGATTCTTTCAGCAGCTTCTAAAGCATTGGCACAACCTCAAGTAACCTGGAAAAGAACTCAGTAAACCTTCAGTCTTAGCAAATCAAAATAAATCTCGAATGATTCAATTCATTAGTTTATTTTTTACTCTAGTAGCCAAGCCGAAGGCCAGTATATGCTTGCTTCGAACAGCTCAGATTGAATGATAGACAATATATATGAATCTAACTAGCTCCATATGCTTATTTTTTAAAAAATTCTTGAAATACAAAATTTAAACTAATCGCCATACCCTCTAAATCCTTACAGTATTTAATCTTGTCAAAACCGCAGGCTCGGCCCACCAGCAAGGTTCCAACCAAGCGGGTTTGTGACCCGCAATCCGATTATCAGGTCACTCAAAGCCAGACTAGAAGTCAACTCGAATTACCAAATCCAATAACATGAACAGATGATGATCTTCTACGGTGGATACCTCGTTTTGGCACTTGACTCATTATCAGGATCAAGCCACCCCCTTCTTCCATCCAACTGTGTGATCACCAATCATGTTCCTGTTATCCATTGATTCACATGAACTATATAATCACTATCTCTCAATAAAGATCATTATCTAGCTTCTAAATATTTTTCCCCTTGTAACTCTGCTAAAACAGCACAGTTACAACAATATTCATCTGTACAAGGCAGTTGGGACAATTCTATTAGGTACCCAAACAGAAAATAAGCACTCTGGCTCATGTAAAAATCCAGTCCGTTAAGCAATATAATATTAGATAAACCCCAATTCTCATCGCAGCAAAAGCTTCATCATATGATCCCATTTGGCAATTTTCAAAAAAAAAAATACAATAAGCAAACTTAAACTTGTCATATATATTTTTTACCATTTCATCCAAACTTTAACCAATCAAGGTAATTGTAAACAATATCAACCTAGATTCTTCCTTGTGAATCACCCAGGGGAATATAACCAAAAGGAACCCACCTTTGAGATCAAAATCTGGGGGCAGGGCAGTATTCTGTCAGTTATTTTTCCATCAGTGGATTTCCTATCCAATTTGATCCCACTAACTGTTTCTTCATACATAAAATATTCAACTTTGCAACAGTAAAAAATCACCCTTCAAGAATAAAGAGATTATGTCATATAAAGATCATCATTTAAAACTTTTGACAGCCTTATTTTATTTATGGCAGTTGATTTAATTAGATTTTCAAAAGGTGTCAGAAGTCCACAGATTGTAGTATTTTATCATCCACCAGATGATCTCCCAAGTCTTCTAATGTTAGTAAAGTACATAGGGCATGTGACTTTGGTGTAACATGTGGTTTAGAATATATGTTGTCATCAGAAGTATCAAGTCTGACAAGGCCTACGACCCAAAGGATTTGGGATGTTCTTCCTACTTCTGAATATAGGTTCCTAGTTATTATCTATATAGTATACTATAGATAATTATACTATATGACAACAGTATCATCTTTTAATCAGCTAATAAGCCTAAGAGAGGGTAAAGTTAAATAGGTCTTGGATCAACCATCAAGTCAGTACAGATTCATCAGTATTTTATTCTAATGGGTTGACTTTAAGGCAGTCAACCTGCCTGCGTTTATCCAATTTAGCTCACAACACTATGAAGAGACTGAAGTAGCTTTAGGGCGTTGCAGCAGGGGGCCTAACCTTGGGTGTGTGTGTTTTGTGAAGGAAGCTCACTTGACAGCTTCCGCAGCTTAGTATCCTTTCTGACACTTTACAACCATCCCTCAGTCTGAGCGGAGTAGCTGTCTACCTGGGCCACGTTCCAGGGCTAGCTAGGCTGGTTGGATACTAGTTGGTAGAGGTGATTGTTCCTCAATCAGAGTTACTCTAATACACTAGGCTTCTGGCCTTTATCTATAGTGTTTGGCCTGGCATCCCAGTACACGGTGGACTCTTCTAGAAGTGTTTCAGATGATGGCCCATACAATGGCCCTCTTGTTTTAGAATACAAATTAAACTTTAGAATTTTATTATTGTAAGATGCATGTTGAGGTGGTTGTTCAGGTGGACTAATTAATTTCACAATATCTAAATGTTTTATTCATTAATTAGGAACATGGGATTTGTTAATGTTGGGATGTGATTTGGCTATAGATACATTGATCTTGCAGCCTGGTTGCCTGTGTTATTTTGTTGAAACCATTCCTAAGAGCAATTAATTGCTTGCCCATGATAATTGAATAGAACTGTTAATGAGTCAATATCCCAAAATCCTGACACATGGTTTACAGGTTTTATTTTTTATTTGATTGTCCTTTTGGTTTAACCTTTATAATTCCAACAATACTTATGTGTCTTCTATAAGTAGTTTAGAAATGAATACAGTAATTTTCAAACCTGTTGAGACAAACAAAACTTATCAGTCTAAGAATGAAAACAACTCAGTCTAAAAGTGAAATCAAGGTTGATCCAAATCTATTGTAGCTTAATATAAATTCCTTGATTTTTTATTTTGTTTTTAGACTGAGTTGTTTTCATTCTTAGACTGAGATTTTTTGTTTATCTCAACAGGTTTGAAAATTACTGTATAGAAGTAGTTGATAAAAAGTTGCTGGACTCTAAATCGGGATTTTTAATTTTGAACGTTTTTATATGCCATTATCTTTTGCTTATCTTGAAAATACAGAACTGCTGTCATAAATGACATGTGGGTTACAAGATTGGCAGCTCTTTCAAATTTTTGTATTTAATCGTTTTAAATAAGATAGGGAGAAGTTGATGGCACATGATTCGTGGATGAAAAGGCTTGGCTGCGCTAAAATCTACTTATTAAAAATACACACTGTAAGCATCAATGGCGTATAAATCGCACAATGGTAAGTATTAACTTCGTAACCTTTTGAAAGTGAAATTTAGAAGTAGCGAAACTGGGAGTTTAAGTTATGCCCATCCGTAAAACGCGAAATGTTGAATGATATGCTTTGATCTAGAAATAAAATATCGATCCATGAATCAACAGATAAATCAATTACTTGGATCAGTGTACTAACTGAAATAACGCAGGTTGATCATTGTAGCTCCAATTAATATAGTGAATCGAGCACATGATGAAGGCATGCAAAAATTAATCAATTCCTTTTAAAAATCAAGAGCTTTTTTAAAAAGGAATACGTACATGTATATTTTAATAACTGTTATAAAATTGACACTTTTTGATGGAATTTTCAAGAAGATTAAATATATCTACCACTAAAATGCTCAACCAAACATATCTGGAGTAGTTACCTCGTAAGTTTTGAATATACGAACTGAAATAGAAGGATTTTAAGCATGTTACGAGGTACTAATTCCTAGAAAGTTCAAATGCTTGCTTCCTTATCCGATCGACTTAATTGGTTTGTATTAGCTGTCAATAGTGTAGTCAAATAATGTTCGATCTTATCGTCTAATGTACGCTTTAAGTACTTTATCAATTTACTTGTTATTACGGACATTACAATCAATTGATCCTGGATCAAAAGCAGATCATCGACTTAAGTAGTATAAAAACAATTCATCCAAACTAAGCAACCCAATCAAATGTTTCTCATTCAAATAATTACTTTCCTTAGTGTCTTGTCTCCTGCTCTCGCTGTCCCTGCTGAAGAGTGCATTTCCCAATTGTTTGAACGGTGCGAGAAGGAGCACCCAGACCATGCCTGTGCTGTCTTCGCCCGCGAGCCCAAAACCCCTCACCCTGTTCACAAGTATAACTGGATTGAAGAGAAGGATCAATGCACTCGTCCCCTTGGAAGTCCATACTTTATTGTAGCCATTCCCAAGAAACAAACTGCGGCATGGATTGAACGCTCTGGTGATGGTGGGTTTGAAAACTGGCGCTACGACCCCTATTCCTTCAACCGCAGCGACAAGCGTATATCGATCAAATTGCTTATACAATAAACAGCAACAGATTCCAAATAACTGGAATGTGATTAAGTAAATATTATGGTACTTTGGTCCAAAAGTGTAATAAATTGCCTTTTCCCTAGAGATAAAACAGCTAAAGAAATCTCTGAGTAATTTGACAATATCAAACCAATTATATCATGTTATTTATTGCCTCGACCTTAATTCTATTATTGAAATGCTTGTTTAATATATATCTGAGCTTCATTTCTATAGCAATTTAGAGTATTTCCAGAAATTCTTCATAAAAAGGAACAATTAAAATTTTAATCAAAAAAGAATGTTCATTTTTTAAAAATAATATAGCCTGTCTTTAAAGCATTATAAGTAAAACTCCATAAAAGCTTCCATAGGAAATAACTTTAAAGTTTAAGTAAAAGCCAATATCGAAATTTATCTTCTGATGCACTGGAATGTACTCAGCCCTGGATTTCGGCTGCAAAATTTATTATTTTAGAAAAAACCTGCCATAATACCGATTGTTAAATATATTAAATAGTTCAGCCTGAAATAACTATATATCATATGTAACTAAAATTCGTAAAACTCAGCCTTATAAAAGAAGCTATCTGTACTTTTCAGAATTTCACTATAATATCCAGGAATATAATTGGATAAATCAATAGTAGATTAAAGTCAACCCCTGACCCTTATCATATCAGGCCATAATTCCATTCTTATATAAATTGAAAATATTGAGCATAAGGCACTTTCTATTATCAAACAGCGCTTATTCAGATTGCTTATAAAATCTTAATTCAGCAAAGAAAAATACACTTGAAATTCATGGGATGTTTTTTGGTATTCGTTTTATTGGATGAAAGCAATCTATGATAGATACCATTTTTATTATTGTATAGCTCTATAAAACAACAGGCAACTGTAGTGAAGTTGACTCACTGGTAGTCAAAAATCTGCCAACTACCAGGGAGTTGACTACCACATATGTGAATATATTAGTATTTCTGGCTTAACAGATTTTAAGCTAATTTTTATCTGTAATTTAGGGTTTCAAAACCAAAATCTGAGATTAAATTCACTCTAATTTGACTCTGTTTAATAAATTGGTTAGTTGAAAGACCAATTTAAGGGGCAATTTATAAGTAGATTTACTAATAGAAATAAAAGATCTGTGTTTGACACTCTAAAAGAAAAAATGACCAGTTCAACACTTTTTAAGCCAAATCCTAATTTTATTAATAAAACACACATGTGCTTATATAAAATTTGTTATTTAAAATTATATTTTTCTTAATAGTGTCCATAGTAATTGATTAAGATTCCAAGCACCACTATACTGGATTTAGTGTTATGGACATTAACCAACTACCCCTACTTGTTTTACATTATGTCTATTCTGGGTTTCTAGATCAATTGGTGCCACATAAATTAAACTTGATTTATTAATAGATTTTATATGTAATTTATAGTATTAGAAAGTTGACTCTCCCTTATTCAACACTATCTACTTGCCACATAATTGGGTTGTCATTTAATAAATAAAAGGCTCAGATTTAAGCCTAAATTAATAGGTGTCAGACTATGGGTGCTGTTTGACACCCATCAACTCAACACCTTAACAGGGTGATTAGTGAATAGAGCTTCTTAACGTTTTAACTCTCACTATGGTAAACAACCTACTCCCAGATCCCCCTTTATACTCTTACAAGTAATAAACATATTCCTACTCATCTACATTTTTAATTTATGTTTATTTTTATTTTTTGGACATATGAAACTGCCTTGCTTTTGGGTTAACTTTTGAACCTGCTTTCAAATTAAGCAAGATTTTATGTAAAAAACATATTAGTTTTGACTTTTTCTTGGCTCCAAGAAACTTGACAGTGAGAATTAAGCCTTCTTTTACTCAGAAGTGAGAATTAGAGTTTTTCAGCTGTTCAACAGTGCCAAACTCAACACTTTACTAATTTTTGGATGTTTAACCCCCAATAAAATATCCACATAATAGCTTATTTTTTTAATTATGTTCTATTAGCCCCCTACTACTCCCCATATAATTTTTATTTATTTTTTAAATATATTTTTTCATTGATTTGAAACTAAGGTGTTATGCTGAACTTAGAATCTTTGAGGCTCCATCAAATATAACATATTTCTATGTTTTAACCTTTAAATCTCTACTTTTTGTCCCTATTTTACTTTTATTTACTTTGTTATTTTCTTTTCTTACTAAATAAGGCTTTTTATGTATAATTTTTACTAATCTTTTTATTTGCTTTATTTCTTTGTGTTTAATATATCTTTAAATTCTGTTATTTACAACACTAAACTTTTCTTTAGCCAAGATTATATAAAACTAACAAGCAACCAAAGCACCCAGACTCCAAAGGCTCTGTCAGGATTTTGGGATATTGACTAATTTCAGATTCAACCAATTATTGCAGGCCAGCTGGAAATTGCTCTTTGGAATGGTTTCAATAGAATGATGCGGGCCGTGGGTTGCAGGATCAATGAATCAACAATCAAATCATGTCCTGGCATTAACAATTTCATGTATTCCTAATTAATAGTGAAACATGAAGATATTGTGCAATTAATTAGTCCACCTCAACTGTCACCTCAAACATGCTTCTCATAATAATTACTATTCTAAACTTTAAATTATTTCTAGAACAAGGGCCATCATATGAGCCATCATCTGAAACACTTCTAGAAGAGCCAAAATAGACTGGGCTGTCAGGCCAAACACTCTAAGATAAAAGGCTTTGAGCCTATTGTATTAGAGTAGCTCTGATTGAGGAATAATCATCTCCACCAACTAGTAGCCAGTCTGGCTAGCTAGCCACCTGGAACATGGTCCAGGTTTACAGCTACTCCACTCAGATTGAGGGATAGTTGCACAGCCTCAGAAAGGATACTGAGCTGTGGAAGCCGTCAAGCAGCTTCTGTCACAAACCACATCCACCCAAGGTTGGGCCTGAGATAACCCAGATAAATGTGAGGGCCAGCCCAGCCTCAATATCAGTTGTCAAATAAAGAGTTGATACTTCAAATCCTTTCCCTAGTTTGATTCTAATTAAGTGGAGAGCAAAAGATCATACTGTTGCCATACAGTATTAAACCCTATAGTAAAATATAGAGACAACAACTTATGAACCTATATCCAGAAGTAGGAAGAACTGTCCCAAATCCTTTGGGCCTTGGGCCCTGTCAGACTTGCTACTTCTGATGACAACAAAATATTCCAGGCCAAAGGTTACGCCAAAGTCACAGGTTATCTGTACTTTCCTAATGTTAGAAGACTTAGGATATCATTTGGCTGATGATGAAATACCATGGTCCACAATTTTCTGACAGGCTCCAAGGCCCCTGCCACCACAATGCAAGTGTACAAAGAAGGCTCTCCAGGCCAAGACTCCCTCTTTCTAACCCCATCTCCCTTAACACCATCCCCCCACAATTCCTCCCCCAATAAAACTGATAATGGTGCACTGATTATTCCTTTTACCAGTTCAAGGCTGACTCAGAGCTCACCAAACAGCACCTCACTAAGAAGGGAAAGGCTGCCAAGGAGCCTATCTCTTCTCCTGGAAAGGATAAGGAGGCCTTCAAGAAGGCTTCAAAGAGCCTGTATCTCCTCCCCCAATACATCTTCCCCTTTGATTCTTCTGACTATCAGGAGGAGTCAGAAGGCTATGTAAAGAAGCTCAGGGCCACTGGCCATGTGGCTTGGGACCCACTAACCATCCGCAATATCTGCAATGTGGATGAGGAGTTTGAAGTTCCCAACTGCTTCTCTTTTCATTTCCCTATCATTTTGGTGACAGGTGCCCCTGGGTACGTCACTGTTATTTGTATTTTTAACTGTAATAATCAAAAGTGGCAGCCCAAAAGCAAGCACTTTTTAAAGTATTTGTCTTGTGGGGCTTGCCTGAACACCAAATACTGGGACAGGGTGACTGCTAAGAAGGCAGAACACATATGTGAGCCCCCCAATCACCTTATCATGAAGATTCTAAAATAGTACCTTGTTCAATTCATTCCCACCTCTGATCATTCAATCTGGCTATCAAGGACTTTCAGCACTCAAAGCCTAGCAATCTCAAGTTATTTAAACTCAAGAGCAATTAATAAATGCAATAAGCAATAAAAGAATCACAGCCAATCCTCCTCCTCCCAAGGACTTCACGTCTTCTCTGAGATTATGCTCACTTATGAGCTCAAACATCTCCCAAGTGAGGAGTGCTTCCTCCTCCATGATGGTGGGCCTGGAGTCAAGGACTGTATTATCTGCTACTCAACACAGCAAAACTTGATAGAGCTGTAAAGGGCGTCAACCTGGCTAGTTGACAGTACCTTTGTCACCTGCCCTGGGATGTTTTATCAGCTCTGGATGGTTCATGCCTATATTGACATCCAGGTGATTACACTCACCTTCTTCCTTCTTCTGGGGCCACCAAAGCCATCTATACCTGTGTCTTTTTAATCCTCTCTTATGATCTTGACCTTTCTCCTCAATAATAACCTCAAGAAACCCCCCCCTCACACACACCTGCACTGATCCTCCTAATGCTGACAAGGATCAGGCCACCCTGGACGCAGAGGAAAAAATAAGGCTGAGAGCTCTGGGGCCTTACATATGCACTATGAACTTTAATCCTGCTCATTTCAATGCATATGAGCAGCTGTTTGATGGGGAGTTGCAGGGATGCCACTTCCACTTCTTCCAAGCAGTTGCTTACAATGTGCAGGCCAATGCTGATCTAGTAGGTTGAGATGCAGGGATACATCAGAAACCTGAAAACTTGTGCCGGTATAATTCAGTGCCTTGGCTTTTTTAAACCCAGATCACACTGTACAGGGGCTTTAGATTCTCTCAAAGGATCCCTACATAGTGAAGCATACAGAGTCTAGGCCTTTCCTGGGGTACTTTGAGCCCCAGTGGATTGGGAAGACTGTCACTAAGAGGTGAGGCAAGGTGAGTGCCAAAGCCTTGGAGAACGTGTACTGGGCTGCTGTCAATGGCAAGCTGAAGACAACTTGAGAAATCAAGGCCTACCACAGACATCTCAAGCCCAACTTTGGGCTTTATACCAAGTTCAACAATATCTTTTCCATCTTCAGCAAGAGCAGGAGAAGACAATCTCCAAGCTGTGTGACTTGGCCAACTGCGTCCTCCCACCAAGCCAACCACCAAGTTGACCTACTTCACAAAGGCAATCCAAGATACCACAAATCATAAATACAAGGCTTCTGAGATCAATCAGCATCTTGAGATCATTGCAACTTCCCTCCTGGTAGGGACCAAGATGAAGAAGGGGAAAAAAGGGATAGGAATAAACTTGCTTGCTTCTATGTTTTTTTTAGTTTTAACTTCTAACTTTTTTGCTCCATTTTTAACTTTTTAGCTTTGATAATTTACTTTTTAGTTTTAAGTTTTATATCATTTAACTCAATTATATAGTACTGATTTTTAATGTATAGATGTTAAGTTTGAGACAAATGGTTATAGCTGAAAGTAAATAAAATGTCTTAATTTTTTGTTAATTTCCTAATAAAACATAATATATTTACAGTTGTGCCTATATGAAGTATAGTTCATGATATTATATATTTCTTTATATTTTATATAAATAATTTTACTGTTTATCTTTATTTGTGTAGTATTAGAGCTTAACTTTTTATGGTAATAAAAAATATTCTCATACAGTAGTTTTCAAACCTGTTGAGATAAACACATATTAGTCAGATTAGAACGCATGGGTTCAGTCACAAAACAACTTTAAACTCAATAGATCTAAATAGGAGATAATTCCACAGAAAATGAGTGCTATTTAGCAAATATTTCCAGTCATACAGCAACCTATTCAAAAAGGGGGAAATTGCTTAACAATTCAACAACAAGTGTACCAAACACTAGAAAACATTAATTTATAATCACAGAATACATCTACTATGTTTAATATGTTTTTTGTGAACACATGAAACTCAGTCACAAAAGTTACAAACTTGATCCAACACCAAGCCTCAATAGCAACTGAAACTTACAACATAAATATAAAATATAAAATGCATGAATGTATCTATAATACTGTTACCAAATTATCCTAATTAAGAATGCAATCTAGAATACAAAAAAGAAATAAATATTCTGAGTGTCTGGTTTAGGATTAGAATCAATAAAAAGATCAAATTTATCCAATCTCATGATCAACAGTGCACATTTACAACCAAAAATAATTAATATAGAAATCTAAAAATATAATTTGAAATAAATGATAGTGACTAAAAGGTTTCATGCTACTATATATGGAGAGATAAAAATTATAATAAATAAATTATATAGATAAACTGATTTTAATTTTATTTTACTTTTATATTGAAATGGACACATCCCAACAACAGAGTAACAATGGACCTAATGTGTGCCGCGGTTGTGGTTGCCCCTGCAGGTCCAAGAATAGAGTTAGTACAACACAAGTGCCTACTCAGGAAGGAGACAGATGGGAGTTCAATAGTGAGGTTGCAATGACACAGCCAGCTCAATTGGCACAGAGTGCAAGGGCTTAGAGCATAAATCCCAGGGCCAGAAGCTGGCCAGAAAATTCACCAAGTTCATAGCCACAAAAATGGTAAATGACGTCCCACTGAGAGGGTGTCTTTGATGTATGACCCTGTCTACTGCCGTGATGGTGTTTGGCAACCCTTCTGGAGAAGGTCAAGCCTGTGATAAACACCACATAAAAGCCTTACATGAGTGATTCTGAAGGGGAGACAAAAACAAGCTGCCCCAGTTTTTCCAAACTGAAAAAGGGCAGAAGGTGCATAAAAGGTTGCTGCATTCTCCAGCCAAATACCTATGCCCTGTGTTGTGCTCAATCCCAATGAGTCTGTGCCTGCCTCTAAAAATGCCAAGTACCATGTCATCCCCAATTCTACCTAAGAGACATTAATGAGACTTATGGGGGAGACACCCAACTACAGGAAGGCCGCAGCCTTTGTTGGGATCTCTGAAAAATCTGCCCATAGGCTCTGTGCAACTTATCTGAAAACAGGTACAGTTCTCCTTTCAGAGAAATCCAATTGTGAACCAACCCTAATGGTTAAGGAACACCTGTGGGCCATTCAGCAGTGGATTGAGCAGAAATGCCATCTTGAACTGGAAAATATTCAGTTGATGGTTGAGTCCTTTTTGGAATCCAGGCTTTGGTTTCCACTTGCTACCATGCAGTCAAGAAATTGTGATTCTCCAGGAAGAAACTTTAAGTATCTCTGTACAATTAGAATATCCCAGACAATATGGTCTACTGCCATAAATACACCAAGACAGTTACTGCTCTCAAGAAGAAGGGCACAGTAAAGTTCTATACATTGATGAGTCCTCCTTTGTGTCCTCCATGAGAAACAAGTATGGGTATGTCCCCAAAGGGGAAAAGAACAGCATTTCCTGGTGTATGGCTGTCCAGTCTGTTGTGTACTCTATGATAGCCCTTCTTGGTCTCCTTGGTATTGAGCTATATCAAATGATTGAGGGTTCCCACAATAGTACAACCTTCCTTGAATTTCTACAATTTGTTCAGGAGCACCTCTTAGTGACCAGTTTGGGTGTCATCAACATTATTGTACTGAATAATGATAGACTCCACAAGGTGGTAGATATTCTCAGTGAATTACAGGTGATTGAGCCTGGTGTTGAAATTGCCTCCCAACAATTGGATACATCCAATTTGTGCCTTCTCATCTCCCCTTCTATTTACCATTCCTCAACCCAATTGAGGAGTTCTTTGGGTAGCTAAAGCAAGTGGTCAAGAAAGGGGCGCCACCTGGGCCCAATGATTTATTCAATTTGCTGCAGGTTGGTATCCATGCCCTTTAAGCTGAAAGTCTGGCCAAATTCTATGGTCACAGGGATTTGTTTCTCTCTTTGTGCCTTGTCAAGCAGCCAATCAATTAATGGCTTAGCTATTCCAAATTGTTTTTTGTATTTTATTTATTAATGCTTTTATTATGTTTAGCTTATATTGGCATTCTTTATACAAGTCCAATTGTATATCATCATGTATAATAAAAAATAACAAAGCAAAGAAGGTTGAATGAATGAATGAGTGAATGGATGAATAACACACAAAAATAATTAGTTTTTTATTTTATTTTATTTTATTTATTTTAGTTTATATAGGTTATCTTTATATGATCCAATGTATACTGTCATTTATATTAAAAATCAACAAAGCAAAGAAGGATAATAAATAAACATACAGAAATATTTATTTTTATTATTTATTTATTTATTTGTTGAATACAAATGGTTTGATTAGAGTAGATTGTAAAGAAATTATATATAAAAAATTTAAAATTTAAATTTGGGTTTAGAGCTTTATTGGGGGTGTGAGTGGCAAAATTCCAGGACTTGATGTTGAAATAAACTAGCAATTTTTATTACTAAGTGTATGTAGACATTGCTCATGTACTATATAGATTGTGGCGGCTTGATTATGGGAGAATTGTGATACAATTGGCCAGGAGGGGTTTTCCGAGTAGAGCTGACATCACATATGTGGCAGCAAGAATAACTGCATCCTGAATAACATGCTCAATTGAGCTGTACCCAGGGGTAGTTTTTTTCTGCCTAGTAAATGGCATACTGCATCCAGTTTTATTATCACATCAGACCAGTTGCAGTTTTCTTTTTTAAGCCATATCAGTACAACAAGACCTAGGTAAACAATCAAGTGAAGTCTCTTTCCTGCAAACACAACTGAGAACTCAGAAAAATTATTTATAGGTTACTGATTTTATTTTTAAAAGATATAGTGGTAAAGGTTTTTTCCATTGGTTTCAGTATTCCATTCTTGTCAGAGCACCAAAAGGCCCCAAAGTCTCCAAGGACGCCTACAACAGCAAGCATGACAGCGGCAGAACTATAGCTAAGGTTTGTTATTTTTTCTTTGAAGTTTTAGGATATGTGATAGTGTGTGCTTGGTTGGAAAACAGAAACAGACTTCTTCTTGTCCTCTCTTCATCTTGGGTAGGTTTTGGTATGGTATATTCTGAACAATATTACAGACAAGCATGACAAAAAGCTTGCGGAAGCCAATATCTGGAACATAATGGTTGAATTGTAGGTTGGGGGCCACGGCCAATGCCAAGACCTGCCATTAAGTGACATCTTGCTTTGGTTGGAGTGCTTTAAGTTGTTCTTATTTCATAGGGTAATGTTTTTTTAAACTTTTAATCATCTTGGAGGCAGTAGCTGGCGTCAGGACCAGCTGACGCCCTATGTGGGGGACATTCTTGCTGTAAAATGTTTACAATATTTAGGGTTTTAGGTAATGGCATAATACTCTTTTGGTTTCTTCTATAAATAAAAAGTTAGTAAAATCTTTTATTATTTATTTGATGTTTTTTACCTTATTATATATCTTTACCTGTTGTCCCCTTGATGGGGGCTACTTTACAGGATTTTTCACTAGTGATGAGGAGCACCTTTTGGGGAAGCTTCAAATATGGAATTCAGAAAGAAGAGAAGTATATTTAACTGGATAATACTTTAGCTTTATATATCTTTAGCTGTGGTGGAGATTTAGTTGGATTAAACCTAGGGGTTGGTCATGTGCGGGATGATTTTGAGTCACTGGATACTTGGATAGTCATGTAATATTGCTTGGTAGCCATTTCTGGTATGTCAAACTGTATATTGGGAGGGCAACAAACTGGGCAATAACTGGATGTTAAGTGGGTTGGCAGTAGCCAGAATACTTCCACATCCAGATCCTTGACACCCCCCTTAAGGGGTTACTCGGGTACAACAGGAGGGGGCTTTATCCTGACAGCTGCCACCTGATGTTCCTGGAGCTGAACACTAGGTGGAACCAGTCTGGTTGAGTGTTCCCTTTGCTAAGGCGGAGACGGGCTCTGTGGTATTTCTTGACAACAGGGGTTTTGGCACCTTGGAATTTTGCTAGATAGGTGTTTTTTCATGGTCTGTACTTGATTATTCTTCCTGGTCCTCTGTGTACTGAGTCTAGCTTTTTTCTGTTTCCAGCTAGGACCCAGACGGGGGAGTTGATGAAAAGTGGTTCCTCTGTGGAGGTTACCTTTTGTGTTTTGAGCCTTTTTATTTCTGCTATTTTAGCTTTGAGGCATATGTGTTGTATATTTGGTACTTGTTATACTGTGGGGGGTTTCCCCAGGGGATCTTTATGTATGGTTTATTGTTGCAGGTAACTATATCTGGTTTGTATCTGTATGTTAGTTCAAACGGTGAGTAGCCTGTCCCTTAATTGGTGCAAACTCAGGATACTAATAATGCATGTTTTATGTATAGTGGCCATGTGTCTTTGGCTTTGCCATCCATTATTTTCTCAAGGGTCCTGATAAGGCTGCTGTTTAGGCGTTCAACTCTGCTGTTGGCCTGTAGGGCAAGGTTGTAGATTGTTTAATGTTTTCTGTTTTAAATTTTTGTTTACTACGTGATCTGATAACTCTGTTGCTCCATCAGTTATGATGTAGTCTGGAGTGCTGTAGTGAGCTATGATTGCTTTGTTAATGAATTGGCTTTTTCTGCTTTGTGGTCCTTTGTTTCCCAGCAGATGGGCCACTGTGTAGCAAAGTCAATGGCTACAATTAGGAAACGTTGATTTGTCTTAGTTTCTGGGAATGGGCCCACTACGTCTAGTCCCCAAACCTTGTTTAGTTCAGGGTCAGGTACTGGGTTAACTGTTGGATGGGGAGATTTTGTGCTACATATTTCTTGCACACTGTGCACTTTTTAGAACATCAATTATATCTTGTTTGAGATTTGGCTACCATACTATATCTTTTAAATGTGAGGTATAGGATGTTATCCTTTGTATGTCCTAGTAGACGGTGATGTCTTAATATGGTGTCAACTCTTTGTGCAAGCAGGATGTTGGGAACATGTTTGTCATTAATTATTTGGTATACAGTGCCATTTGATACAAGGAAATATTTTTTGTTCCTTATTAATTTATTCTGGGTTAGCTGATGTGTTGAGGGGTCTTTTGCTTTGGGTTTATACTCAGTATTATATAGGTTTGGCCAGTCAGAGTCCAGGTGGTTAGGGTGATCTTCTCTTGGCTGAAATAGCCTAGAGAGAGCATCAACCGGGACCAGCTCTTCCCCTTTTTGTATTGGATGTCCGAATTGAGCTGCTCCAGCAGGGACATCCATTTGGCTTGCTGCCGTGTAAGTGAGTTCTGAGTTTTGAAATATATTAAGGATTTATGGTCAACTAGTACTTGGACGTTTAAATGTCTTTCTGAGTAACATCTCCATTTCTTGCATATGTGATATATTGCTAGCAATTCCTTATCATGTATTGGGTACTCTTCTCAGTGTTGGTTTGTTTTCTACTTTTGTAACATACTGGCAGAAAGTCTAGCTGCCCTGGCTGGCAGATGCGTAGGACTGTACCAATAGTAGTGTCACTGGCATCTGACTCAAGCTTGTAGCACCCATTATTATTAGGGTATTGCAAGATTGGTGTTTCTATCAAAGCTTGTTTTAATAGTTGGAAATTCTTGTCACATTCTGGTGTCTAGATGAATTTCTTTTTAGCATTACCCTTGTTTAAGTCATTGATTGGTGTGGTGAGCTTTCCGCAGACTTTGATGTATTTCCTTAGATAAGCTATCATTCTGAGAAAGCATCTAACTTTTTTAACAAAGTTGGGGCGTTGCATGTTATTTATGGCTTTAATTTTGTCTGGATCTGCTTTGATGCTACCGCCAAAGACAATGTGGCCCAAGAACAGGAGTTCCTTTTCCATAAATTGGCACTTACTTGGTTTTGCGTAAAGTTTGTGCTTTGCAAGTTGATCAAGTGTCTTGCAGATATGTGTGAGGTGTTCCTCTTTTGTTTTTGAGAATATGGTGATATTTTCAAGGTAGCATAATGTATTTGAGAGACGTTATAGTGTTTGGTTCATCATAGTGACAAATGTTGCGGGAGTGTTGGTCATCCCAAAGTTCATTTATTCAAGTTGTCCAGACATCTCAGACTGGTATAACAAGCCCATAGAGCCATAAAGAAATGATCAGGCAAAAGAAAAGTGACAGTCTAAGGTGGAGGGGACAAGGAAACTGGAGGGCCCAGAGGAAAATCTTGAGGGGAAGGAGGGGGAGTGGCGTGGGGTGTTTGGACCACTTCTGGAAGAACAAAGGCGGCCTTTTTCTGCTATGGAAAGATGATCAAGCCAGGGATTGATGACCACTCTTCTGCTAGCTCCCTGCATAATGTACTGGATGTATTTCTAAAGAAGACCTGGCTTATGATCCATCCAAGTTTGTGCGCTATGAGGGAGTTTGGGGCATGTGCTGGATGTGGAGTGGCAACAAAGGATTTGATGACAGAAGAATGAATAACCCATAATGTGGTATGGAATACTGCTGCCCTGAAAGACTCATGAGTGCGGGAAGGGGCTTCAATGAAAAACCAGTCTACTTCTAGCCCCTTCATGGCTGTGGGGTATGGGAGTGCCAGCCAGAGAATTTTCAGGCTGCCTGCCATATTCTTGTGCTCTGGGGGCATTCAAAGAACCTGTGTGTTACCGTGTTGGTTGCCCTGCATCTGTTGCAGGTGGGATTTGGGCAGTTGCCGCAGTCAGCTGTCTGGTATACCCTGCAGAGAACCTTCCATGTGTTTGTCCGCATTTTGAGGTTGATCATGTCCTTGTGGCAGTACCTTCAGAATAGGCTTGTCTTGAGGCTTGTGTTGTTGTGTGGAAGTACCTCCAATATCTCTGGGACCACCACTGGTCTTGGGGGTTCTGGAATGGGTGCCCCAGGGTGGGCGGGAAGGCCCATGAACATTGGGCGCCATACCAGTCTGGCCCTTCCTCTATGGGCAGCTGCAGGTCTGAATGAGCTGATGCTACAATATTCTTTATATGTTGATAGCATCGCTTTCCAGAAGGCTTCCAACCCTTGGGGGCCTCTTTTGTTTTTTCTCTTGATAACCAGTTGTTGAGGGTGTGTTGCTTATGCTCTGGGTTTAGGCCCAGAGCATTGGCCCATCGTGTCCTAAAGGTGTTGGTCCAGTGGGGTTCTGTTGCATGGGTGGAGAGTACCATAGACATTGTTTGTCCAAAGATCTTGGCTGAGGCCCGGCGGACATCACAAAAACCCAGTCCACCCCTAAGCTTGTTGCCAATCAGCTTTGTGGTGGCAATTGGCTGAGTGCCTGGTCTCCAAAGCGTGTGTTAAACTCCCTATCGAGGCTACAAAAGAACTGTTGGGATAGGGGGAAGAACTGGGCAGTGTACCAGACTTTTGAGTACCCCAGCATATTTACAAGTTGACCCTGCTGATCTGGGTCACCAGGTTGCATTGCCAGGAGGTCATGGACTGGGAGACAGCACTAAGAATTCCCAATTCTATGACCTGTGTGTCAAAACCTCCCATCTTGACCCACATGCCCAGATGGCACACCGGGTCTCTGGTTGGCTTGATGGCAAGAGGGGGTCTGAAACCTGGGCTCCCTATGATGATGGCCTGGGACTTTTTGGTGTTCACTTTAGCCTGTGAGAGTTCAGAGTAGTCCTTGAATGCCTTTGTGAATATTGACACATCACTTTTGGATGCCAGTCCTACAACACAATTATCAGCAAAGGCCTTGATTGTGAATGGGTCTTGCCTATAGGTCTGCAGGCCCAACAGTTTGGTGATGAGTGGTGTATCCATGGGTCAATGGCTAAATTGTATAAGAGAGGGCTAAGAGGGTCTTCTTGACAGAGGCCTTGGGATAGGAAGACCTTTTCTGTCTCCCCATGGACTGTTGCCACTTGGATGGATGATTCTTGTAGAAGAGATCTCAACCAGGCCCTAAAGATTTCAGGGACAGAGTGAGCTGAGAGGCAGGTGCCAAGGTATGGCCATGATACCCTATCATATGTGTTTTATTGGTCCAGGAAGATAGCAATACCATTCTGTGATTTGTCCTGCAGTATATTTGTGACTGTGTTCACATTGTTGGCAATATTACAGCCCAGAGTAAATCCGTGTTGATTAGGATGTGTGGCCAGAGGGATTATCTTGCACATCCTGACAACCAGAATTTTGCAAAGTAGCTTCTGGTTGGTGTTAAAGAGTGTTATAGACCGCCAGTTCTTCAGTTCTGCTCTTGATCCCTTCTTGTGAAGCAGAACAGTTAAGCGATTGCCACCATCTGGGATGGTAGACCCATTTCTTAGGGCCACGTTAAACACATCCAAAAGAATTGTTCTGAATAGGGTGAAATGGTGTCGGTAGAATTCATATGGCAGTCCATTGGGCCTGGGGGCCTTATGTTTTGATGCCATGTGAATGGATTCTTCCAGTTCTTTCATTTCAATAGGGAGGTCAAGATATTTCATTTTGGGAGTTGCCAGAACTACCTCTAGCCATTTCCTGAGGGCCACAGGATTTGGTTCCCTTTTGGAGGCATATAGACCTCTGTAGAAAGTGTGTGTTTCAAAAAGAAGCCATTCCTTTGAGGTATAATATGTGCCTTTGTTGTCAACTTCAGACATAGTCTTCTGTGTGCTCCTTGTCTTGTACATGGCAAAAAAGGCATTGGTAGTCTGTTTGCTCTTAATTGCCAAAGAGGTTGCCACCTGAATGTGGGCTAGGTTTGATTGGTTCTGTTCAATCCTAGCAAATTTTATGTGGGCCACTTGCCAGGCGGACTTCCAGCCTGTGGTTTTTTGTTTTAGCATGTTTGCCTCCAGGTATTGGATAGTATCAGTTATTCTTTGTTTGTAGGCCTTCCTAGCATTCATGAGTTGGGATGATTCCTTGCATATCTGCCCCTTAACATTGGCTTTAATGGCAACCCATTGGTCTGCTTGCCTGTGTTTTTTGTTGATCTCATTGTTGAGGTGATTGATTGGCTAATCCATTTTTTGTTCAAGTCATTAGGGAGCAGGTATGATCTGCGTGTTGCACATTCCCTTTGGTCCCCAAACCTAATGATGGCGCAGAGGAGTCTGTGATCAAACCCTAGAATGTCAACTGGTAGGTGAGGAAAAGATACAGCTGTCAAGCCCAGGGAAATGAATATATAGTCATTACAAGAAGCAGAGAATTCTATTGTTTCCACAGGGTTGATCCAAGTCATAATTGTGGGGTATCCTGCTTCAAAATCCGCAATGCCAATGAGTCCCAAGCCCTGTTGCCAGTCCCCAAACAAGCCTGCATGGTCCAGAAGGGGGATGGGTGGAGCCTTGTCTGCTGGTAGCAGCCAAAAGTTGAAGTCCTCAACACAGATGGTATTTGGAGGGAACTCAATCTGCTTGAGTTGTGCAAAAAAGATTGCTTTGTCCTTGTGGGCCAACAGGCCGTAAATAACTGCAAAGGTGAAAATTTCATCTTTGATATCAATATCTGCCATTAGACATCTGCCGTCAAGATGTGTACATTTTTTTGTTGCTTTGATTGGAGATCCCTGTCTGATCCATATGCAGCATTTCTTGGATCAAAGGGTAGTATGTGGTATCATGAGCTGCTGAAAACTTGGCCCAGCTTCAGAGCAGCAGTTGACTTCAGTCAAGCCCACCAAATCAGCTTTGAGGGAGAGAAGGATGTTTCTTTTCTTTGCTTGGGACTGGGGGCATGAAAATCCTGCAATGTTGAGCATCCCTATTTTGATTGTGGTTCCAGTAGCCACTATGCCAATGTGGCCCCCCAGCAGTGGGACCACTATTGTCATTGGCCGTAGGGTCTCTTGGTTTCTTATTCACCTTAGACTTGATAGGCTCCCCTATGGTGTATGGGGCTGGCTTGGTTATTGCAGCAAGTTTGGTCTGGGCCTTGCGTATTGGTCTGCCACCCTCTTGTGTAGAAGCTGCTTGATTGTGAGTGGTTAGAGTTTGGGCTTGTGCATTTTTCATGTTCTCTTAGGCCTCTTCAGCAGGGGAATCAGCCAATAAAACTTGGGCCAGGTTTTCCAGGGGTTCCTGTTCCATCTGGGCTGAGTTTCCATTGGTCCATCCATTTCAGTGTCATTAATAGACTGGGTCTCTTGCACATGCATTTGGGTGGCTTGAGGTGCCTCTGCATGATCATATTCAGGTACCACTATTGGTTGTGGCTGAGGCTGGGTTTGGGCCTTTGCATGAGCCTTTTTCTAGTGTGATGTGATTGGCTTTACCACCTCATACTCAGCCATGGTGCCCCAGGCTAGGGCTACAAGAGCATGGGCCTGGGTACCAGTTGGCTCAGTATTCTGGTGCTCCTTGAGGGTGTCTTGTTCCGCGGCCTGAACCCCTGCTATGATTGTAGGGCAAAGGGCTTCTCTGTGGCCAAGAGCTGAGCACATTGCACAGATGGGCGGAGTTTGCTCATGGAACACCTTGAACTTGCCACTCAATGTGCCATTGTTTTTCAGAATGATTGTGCAGCGTGGAATGGACAAAATTCTGCTATTCCCACGTGGTTTAATCATGGCCATGGCTTTTGCTGTGGTCAGGTGCCCCATGTAGGAGGTTTTAACAGCTCAAACTGCACAATTTCCCTGTACTTGGACAGCCCATCCTTAAGCTGAGATTCCACCTCCTCTCTAGGCATGTCCAAAGTCAGGGCTTTAAAGGACATGAAGAGTGTGGTATCCTGGTTGAATCTGGTGCAGGTTGTGGGCAGGATTGTCTGGGTCTTCTCCCCTTGGGATCAGTAATCTCAAGGGTGAAGATCTCTTCTGCTGCTTGATCTGCATCTTCCTTGCAGAGGAAGCCCAAATCAAAGAAGTCCTTAAGAGGGCCCTGGCAGAGAGATACAGCCTTTGGATACACTGAGGCAATTGCTTTGGCTGCCTCCTGGAACTTGGTAGGATTGCCTTCAAAGTCAACTATGATCCCATGAGGAACAGAGGACTTAGGAAGGGCTCTGGTGATGTCCTGAAACCACTATTCAGAAGTGACAAACTTGAGCCAACCTTCAGATGGCACAAATGGTCCCTTCTTGGTGGTTCTAGTAGGGCTCACCAGTTGGCCCTTGACAGGGCGTTTCTGGCCCTGGACCACCTTGGCGCAGGATCTGGAGTTGTTGTTGGTCATACCTTTCTTCTTAATAAAAGCCTTGTTTAAACTTAGATTATTATGCGCTTATCACTTACTTTTAAATTCTCAATTCCAAAAAGTGAGATGAGCTGGTCAAGAAGGGTGTCATCCCAAAGCTCATTTATTCAAGCTATCCAGACATTTCTGACATGGTATAGCAAGCCCATAGGGCCAAAAAAGGGAAGAGCAAAATTTAGAAAGAAAAAAAAGGGGGAGGGGTTCAAGGGAACCTGCAGAGCAGGAGGAAAACCTTGTGGGTAGTGGGTGCTTTAGTCCATTGGTACTGGTTCTTCAGGGAGAGGGTCTGGATCAAAAGGGGCTTCAACTGGAAGGCGCTCAAAAGCGCTTAACCATGAGGTTGGAGCATCAGTCAGGTGAGGGCGTAGGAGAGACAAAACTGTACTGCTGTTATTGAGGGAGTCATATGAGTGAAGTGTTTGGGCCAAGTTAGATAAGCCCTCATTTGCATCCATATGTGCAGATAATAGTTTTTTGATATTGCGTTGGTGCAGATTTGAGCTGTGGGATATAATAAACTGAGTGGTTAACAATGAAAGATCCTTCAAGCATTGTCAAGAAAAATAGGTAGATTACTCAAGGGCATCTTCAAGTTGAATTGGGGTGTTTGCTGGGATTGCCAGTCTTGGGATGTTGCATTGAATGGCAACATTAAATTTCAATAATGCTTCTACATGTTGAGGAGGCATTGTTTTGTTTTTTATCTTTGAAGCTATTGTATGGCTATTTATGTATGGCTTGAACTGATTTTTATTTCTAAAGTGAATCTTTTTGTTAAGAGATTTGTCTTCAAACCATTGATCTGTGCTTATTGATTCAACTGGGATTTCTTGAACATTTTCTATTTCCTGATTGTATTCTAGGACATCAAATGGGTTTCCAGTGGAGTATTTAATTTGGGGTTGGGTGCATGATTGAATGGTTTTCTCCTTGGCTATCTGCCACTGTGCTTCAGGAAAATTTTGATTTGAAAGCACAAGTGGAGCTGCACTTGGTTGGTCAGTCTGATTAGAGACTAATGAATTGAATCCAGGTGCATTAATTCCACAAAGCAAATTTGCCATAGTTGGATCCTGACTCATCTGCAAGCTTTTATCTTCTTGAACAACTGTGCATGATGTATTACTGCAGTGTGTATGTGTGCCTGGATCAAGTGCAACCTGGTACCTATGTACTGCAGCTTGTAATTGCATTGTATTTACTGCAGTTGCACTGCCTACCAAGCCTGATCCAGGTTCAGGAATGGCAGAGATACCCTGGGGCGCCGTTGTGAGTTGGGGTGGGTTCAAGGATCCCCATACAGGGGTGGGTATTTTGGGTGTAGAAGATGAGGAGGGAAGTTTTGAGGCTGGACATACATTGCTTGTATGATCCAGCATAAGGCATATTGAGCACAGCTTGCATGCTTTATCAAACCTTGACTCAAAGGCGTCCAATGGTGCAGACTGTAGAACTGCTCTTGGTGGTATATCTGCAGGGGATATATTTTGGTGGAGGGTGATGGTAGCTGAGGCAGTTGGGCCAGATAATTTTTTGATACCTTCAGGGACATCATAAATTATCCTTGGATCAGATCCATACTGCAAGAGACCAGAGATAAGTTTATTATGAAGGACATCAAAGGGAAGGTGTATTGGGAGTTTAGTAAACCATATTGAGTGTACTAAGTGGCTTGGGTGCTGTGTGCAGGTTGTGGGTATAATCTGATTTTTGTAATCCACTTGGATTGAAGCAGCTATGTCTGTGTCTTCTGCTGAAGTGAAACCAAAATTCTATATACCCTTTAAAGGGATGAATATCAACATATCCTGCTGTTTTAAAGACTTCTAGGCAGGCATGGAATATTTCTGCTTCATAATAAGAGAAGAGATGATCATACTCCACACAGAAAACCCGTCTTAACAGAGCTTTTTGGGCAATTGAGTGGATTTTTTGGAATAGGGCTTATCTTTGCCAGGTGTTTGGAGAGGTCCTTAGGGGGGGATAAACTTCTGCTTAGAGTTCAGGTTGGGTGGTCTTCTTGCAGGAGGTTGTGAGCACTTAGCAGGAGGCTTGCACACACTTGCTGGCACTCCACCACCACTCCATGCAGGAGCTTGAGTGGGCTGTTGCCCTTGCATTGGGAGTTGAATTGGGTACCTTTCTGATTGGCTAATGGGTTTCTGTAACTGAATTACAAATTATGTCTCCAAAAAGTGAGGCTTAGCTGTGCAAGAAAGGTGTCATCCCAAAGCTCATTACTCTACATTCAAAGGATCCAAATTGTGTACAGAACACAGTTTTTGGTATGTCCTTTTCCTTTACTTTGACTTGGTTATAGCCTGAGGTGAGGTCAATTTTAGAGAAAAATTTGGCTCCAGAGAGTCTTGCAAACAGATCCTCTATAAGTGACAGGGGATATTTATTCTTTACTGTGCTTGCATTTAGTGCTCTGTAGTCAGTTACTAGACGTAGAGTGCCTTCCTTTTTCATTACAAAGAACACTGCCGCCCCCCACAGGGATTCCAATGGATGAATGAATACTTTGGCCAAGCTGTCCTCAATATGGATTTTAGGGTTTTGGTCTCCATGGGAGAGATTCTTTAGAGAGGTGCAGGTTTAGGCATGGCTTTACACAGGTCAATGCCATGTTTGACCTCTTGTTTGGGTGATAACTCTGTGAGTTCTTCTTTGAATACATGAGTGTATTCATTTAGGAGTGCACAAGTTCTGGGAATTGGATTTTGTTTGTTTGCATATTATTGAATTTGGTGTACCTTATTATGTGGAGGGTACTATCTTTGGTTAGATGTTCTGAGTTGTCTTGGTTTATGACCTAGACAAATACTGTGTCTCTTAGAATGAGGTTGTTGGGTTCTTTGAGAATGTTGAAATTGACTCTGTTGCTTTTGATGGTCATGGTCTTTGTTTTAAAACATACGCTGGGGTTAACTTGGGTGAACCAGTTCATGCCTGCTACAATGTTGTAGTTTATGTTGTTCATGACAGGTCCTTTGATGGACGTTTGTATGCCTTGAAGGCCAATTCTGAAGGGAGTTGTTTTGCCTTCAAGTAGAGCTTTTGATTTGTCTGCCATTCTGGCGTATTTGAAGTTGGATTTGACAACTGGTATTTTGTACCTGGTTACAAATGGTTTGCTAACCATTGTGTGTTGTGCACCAGATTCAAATAAAATTTTATGTGTATGATATTTTTAAGTAAATGGGTAGACAAGAAGTTGTGAGCAATTTTTAATTTTACGTTCATAAAAATGGAGGATTGCGGGACATGTGGGATGTGAGCAGCAAAGTTTGTGCCTTGGTACAATTTCTTGTCAAGTTGGGGGAGACAGGGGCACTTAAGCCTTTTCCCCCTCTTCTTTTCCCTTTTCCTCTTTTTTGAGACCTTTATGGTCAGAGAATGTGGGGTTGGATTCCCAGTGAGTTGCTGTTTCAGTATTGTTAACTTTGGCAGTGTCCTCTTTCTTGGGACAAGAGCGGTTTTTGCTTTGGCTATGATTGCCATTATTGCAATTGGAGTTGCAGTTGCTATTATTGATGTTTTGGTTTTTGTTGCCATTGGATTTTTCTCTGCCATTGCTATTTGTGGAGTGGTTGCCATTGTGTGCAGCATATTCCATGTTTGCACATTTTTTGCGTGCTTGGTTTCTGCAATGAGCGCAGGCATGGAGGTATTTGCTTCTGGGCAGCGACAGAGGGTTTCATCCTGTTGATAAATGATGTCCTGGTGTGTACGTTGTCAGCTTGTGCTGGTTTTTGAATTTTTTAATGTATTTCCTTGAATTTATTGGCGTAAGCTATGATAGTGGTCTTCTGAGGAAGATTACTGAGCTGTATTGCAATGTCTTGGAGGGATTTGGTGACACAGAAATTGTGTGTGATGTCTGCTTTGAACTCTTATCAGTTTTCAAGCTGTTTACTAGTTTATACGCCAACCCAGGTGGCAAACCAGTTAGCTGTGGCCTTGTACAGGCCTTTGCTGGCTTCCCGAACCCATTTTTTGTGGGGAATGTGGTTTAAGCAGAGTTTAGAGGCTGAGTGGTCTAGCCAGTTGATGAAGTCTACTTTTTTTCTACCAAAGAACTCTTCAATACCAATGTATTTGATGTTGGTAACTTTGCCTGTGATAGGCAGTTGTGTGTTTGTTTGTGGTTGAAGAGAGCAACTGTATTGAATTATCTTTGTGCATGTTTTGGGAATGACCAGACCTTCAAATACGGTGCATCCACTAGGTATATCTTTGTTGATGTTTTGGGCGCAGAAGTATGTCTTCCCGGTCTCCTGGGATGTAGCCTGGTTGAGTACATTAGCAAAGGTGGGCAGGTTTTGGTCAGTCATTTTCTCTTTTATGGGTGTGGTCAAAAAACCATAGCTGCTACCAGTGATGAGGAGCACCTTTTGGGGAAGCTTCAAATATGGAATTGAGAAAGAAGAGAAGTATCTTATATTAGATAATACAAATGACTTATATAGCTTTAGCTGTGGCAGAGATTTAGTTGGATTGAACCTAGGGGTTGGTCATGTGTGGAAATGGGTTTGAGTCCCTGGATAGTTGGACAGTCATGTAATATTGCTTGGTAGCCATTTCTGGTATGTCAAACTGTATATTGGGAGGGCAACAAATTTGGCAATAACTGGATATTAAGTGAGTTAGCAGTAGCCAGAATACTTGTACATCCAGATCCTTGACTATATAAAAGGTCATGGAATACAAAACCCACAAAAACATTACATGGCGGATAATTGTTTCAATATTAGATTGAGTCAGCTATTAAATGGAGCTTAATTCATATCCCAACCTGTCATCTATTAAATACTAGAAGGTGTACCATCTAAAAAAGGGTCACTTATTAAATAATAAAAGAAATGCTAACATTTCTTTTCTCATAGACAGAGAGACAAGGTTTGGAATATACCTAAGCATCAATAAACTATAAGTCAATGTTATAGTAGGTTATCAGAGGGCAACAAGGTACATCCAATTACTAATTGCCATTAGGCTAGCTCAAGAATAGAATAGGCTGTATCTGAAGTACCATGTATACCTTGAAAAGACCAGTTGAAGCACAAATGCCAAGGACAATTAATCAGGATAGGCTTAGCCAGCAAAAATAGACCTATTGTAAAGGTAGACACTCAGAACTGTCTTAAAGGACAAGAGCAAAGACTGTTGCAGTATATATAGATACATACATCTGAAAGGATGAAAAATGTCTTAGTTACACACGTATAGTTTGCATATGTGGGCTTGATTAACTCCAGTCCCAATAGGCACAATTTTCTACAAAGTTTTATCCTATTGTAGTCTTTAGTGTCCTTTGCATAGGAAAAATAGAGTAAATTGGCAAGGCTAACATCTTCCTGTAGCTTTGAAAGAACAGGCAATATTTATGATTGCTCAACATCCAGCAAAGCTCTGCACAAGAGACCCTGTGTCATTCAAACTGCTTTTCCACTACTTGGAGCCAAATGTGGAAGTCAACTTGAATTCCCAAAAAAGGAAACAAGAACTAGTGACAATTTCAACTTGGTGGACAGCTCAATTTGTCATCTGACTCATAGCAAGGATCAAGCCATCTCCTTTCCAATCTAATGTATTTATTGTCACAATCTTTTTTCTTTGAAATAATTTCACTAAAACTACATAAGTGATACTCTCAGTAAAAATATTATCTAGCTTCTAACTATTTTCCTCCTGTGACTCTTCTGATAAATTACAGGTACAACATAATTAATAACTGAGTAAAATCCATTTGATAGTGAAAAAAGATTAATAAATTTTTGGCTCAAATATAGTTATTGTGAAATTAAGCTACCTTATCACAGATTATCAGACTAATTATAACCATCAAATCTTGGAGATTGCATGCTGATTATCACTAGTTTAAATATCTCAGAGTTGCTGAATACACAGTTTATTAAAATTTATATTTATATTACAGTAAATTCAGAACCTGAACATAAAAATGTGGGATTGCCAAATCCTTGGTCCAAAATTTTGAATCACTTTTTCAGGATAGCCTTTTTTAATTAAATTTAATTCTTTATATTATTATTTGAATATTTAAAAATTCAGGAACTCATAGACACTTTTCAAAGTTCAAGTTGAACTGCATATTTCTAATGGACAAAATGAATTTTTTGGAATCACATTTGAAGTGTTCAAACCCATCAACCATTTTCATTAAGTTTACTATGTTTTTTGAAACTGCAGGATTGTCAAATCCAAGAACCAAAATTTCAAATCACTTTTTAATGCCACTATTAAACTCATATATTAATTGCAGGAACTGGAATCCAAATTAAATGTACAGTAAGCACACTAGGGTTCACCAACCAAAATAAAGAAGCTCCACCATAACTAAAATCAAATGAAAAATCCAATCCCAACAACTATGTTTAGACATAAAAATTGATCAAACTTTAAAATTATCCAAACTTGGAAATTATACAATATTATACACTTCAAATTATGGATATAGAAATTCTGTTACTATTCAAGGCTAAATCAAGAGAAAATAACTACTCACAACTAAATCAAAAATCTAAATAAATACATATTTAATCTAAAATATATTTTTTAATTTTTTTATGGACAGACAGTTGCATTCCCAACCAGCTCCTGCACCAGCCTGGGGGCAGCCTGTCTACAAGGGCGTCCCAGAGGATCTAAGAATAGACCCAGAACCCAACTCAAGGCAAGTAATGCCGACACACAGGCCTCCCAAAGCATCATCACCAGTCATCCACCTCCCTCATCACAAGCCAGGACCAGCAGCCTGAATCTCAGACAGAAGCCGCCCTCAAGGCCTGCTACCAAAGTCTCCTATATTAAGGTCACCGGGAACAATGAGGTTACTTACACCTCCACTGTGTACCCAGTTGTCACCCAGCCCTGCACTCTGGATCCAAGAGTTGCCACTTTCTGTCCCTGCATTTTTGATACCTCCTATGAGCCATTGACCACCATTGTTGAGCCATCTGTGCCTGTGATATATTCAACCATTGACAGTGCCACAGCAAGCAAGCACAATCCCACCTTCTACACAAAGGTCTCCATCTCCTGTGTCAAGCCTGATAGCCAGGATGCCGCAGTACCACCCAAGGCCCGACGTTGGTTGATGAATAGTGAGTGTAAAGCTCTCCTCAACCGCTTGAACGGGGGAATGGCAGTTTGGGATATTGTGTCCCAATTTGGTGTCGCAGCCAGATATATTGGTAACACCAACAAAAAATAGGGTGACACCAGGCAAATTGCCAAATCTGCTAAGGCAAAAGAAAGCTCAAACTCTTGCAGTCTATGCATTTTAAGGCAATCAAGCAGTGGGTAGCCAAGGATTGCCACCTGGACATGTTTGCTGTCCAATTAATGCTAGCCACAGAGTTCAGGATTTTTGTTTCCAAAACCCTTATCTACAAAGCAATGATTAGTTTGGGCTTCTCCTGGAATGTACCATGAGTTTCTACATATAATAGCAACAGCAACAAGACTATAAAGGATTGACACATTTATGACAAGACCTATCTGGCTCATAAGCAGATCAGGAATGTCCAGTTCTTTTATATTGATGAATTATTGTTTTCCTCCTCACTCAGGTCTAGGCATGGTTGGGTTGAGAAGGGGTCCAGGGATGATGTAGCACATTGTGCAGCTGTCTGTTTCCAGACCTATTCCATGGTAGAAATTCTTGGTCCTCACAGGTTGGACCAGTATCAGATGATCAAGGGTTCTCATAATAGCGGGATGTTCCTTGATTTTCTCCAAACTGTCAATGAGTACCTTTGTATTAATTATTGCAGTACAACCAACATTGTTGTGTTGGATAATGTTGGGCTCCACAAAGTGGATCTGGTTGTTTCCAAGTTCCTGCCAATCAATAAAAATAGCCATTCTGCCAGCCACTGCCTTGAAGACTGCCCAATGAGACTTCTCTTCCTCCCCCCATATTCTCCATTCCTTAACCAAATCAAGGAGGTCTTCAGGTGGATCAAGAAAAAGGTTAAAGCAGGGATTCCACAAGACACCAAAGATCTCTTCAATATCCTCAAGATCAGTCAATTCAAGATGCCACCCAATGTAGTGGCGGCTTTTTACAAGCACTCAGAATCCTTCCTTCCAAAAGCCCTTGCCTCCAAGCAAACAAATAAATGAGCACTCTGGTTTTATTTATTTTTATCTTTATTTATTTTGGTTTTAATAGGACTTGAATAATATTATTTATATATAATGAATTGATGTTGAATTTTATTATAGATATATAAGAATTTGTATAAAAGATAAATAAAATAAATTATACTATATATAGAGACATGTATTTTTTATTATAATGCACCAACTAGTGTATTGACTGTAGAGCTAACAAATAAATAAAAATAAAAAAGATAGAAATAGATTAAATTTAAATAATTGTGAACCATTTTTAGTACCACTGACTCTTTAAAAGCCACCTATTTAACCTTGTGAGGCATCACATGATCCTTATTATTTGGTAGAACATGTCACCTCAAAAACAGCACTTCAATTTATGTCATCTCAAATTAAATTTGAGATGGCTTTTTTGTGTTAGTGATTTTGCACCACTAAAAAAATAAAAAAATAGTTAAAATTCAATTATAATTTTATAATATGGCATCAAAAAAGTACACCATCTTGATTTTTTCATTTTGAGTCAAATTATTAAAATCTTATTTTTCTAACTTTATTTAGATATGAAATCACTTAGTGCAGGGCGTGTTTATGCCATTTTGATCTTACATTGTTTTAAATCACGCTATTTATCTTTAACTAAAATAAGCTTATTCCCGCACTAAAACAAAGTCTGTTGTATACAATCAGAAGATGTTTATATAGTATTAATCCAAAACACTTATACTAAGAAAAACTTAAAATAACGTCACTATGGTTGTGGTGCAGGGCACTGTCTGTAGATATTACCTTATTGAGACTACTATCCTATAAGGAAAAGTATAGGGGACTTGCTGCCCTTTTCTTGCATTTTTGATTAGAGAGTTACCCATTGAAACATAAAGATCAATTTCTGATGAGCCACTAATTGACGTACCTGCAGCTAACTGCAAATGCATCAGAGAGTGACCCATTGTGGTGACTTTCATTGAGGCAATTAGTGACTAATCTATACATTTGCAGCTAGCCGTAGATGTGTATATTGGTGAATCATTGGAGGAGCCTATACATATGGCAATTAGTAGCTCATCAATTTCCCCAATTTTTAATTTGGTTTAGAGACCTTCTTCTCCTTACCAACAAGTATGACCCCCCAGATAACCATTCTGAAACCCTATTCTAGACCTAGTTCCCAAAAATTGGCCCTACTTTTGCTGCAACCACATGACCCAGAGATCACATGTTTAGATGTTCATATCCCACTCAATCTAAGCCCTTTCTCTCTGAATATTTCCAAAATGTTTCAGCCCTTCAAGAATAGCTTAGTTCCTGCCCAGTCCTGACTTCAGTCAGGATGACTCACCCTTTCTTTTCCCTCCCCCATTTCCAACCATATAAGGCCCTCAGATAGCCCCAATAAAGACATCATTGAATAGAACATAACTACCAACTTAAAATTCTTAAATTACTTGCAGAGTTTAAATAGAGAAGTTCTGTTGTGTAAGGAGATAATAGTCCTGCTGTGTTCCCCCAGTTACTGCTAAGCTACTCCAACATTATCCTTAGAATCCTTGAGCACTACAATGGTAGTCCTACTAATGATTGTCATTGCTGGATAAAAAAACAGTTTTGCTATATGTATTTTATAACTTATCTATACATGGATACATTCATAGGAGTTCTTTTAACAAAATATTTTAATAGTGATTTCAATATAAAAGAAGGTGATTACGCCATTTTGATTAACGTCACTTTGAATTCCACTGGGTTTTATATCACCCAATTGATTAGATGCGCACAATGGATAGGGAATAATAAGGGGTAATTGTATATGACGCCATGCTACGCTATATTAATTCCCCAGTTGTGATTCTTGATTTCCACTTTTAAAAAGTATGTTTTCATGTTAAAAACCATAGTATTAAAAAATATAAGAAACTTACTGAAACTTTGCAAATATATTTTTTGCCTTCTTTAAATAACTGTGTACTTTTTAACCCCATTTGTATAAGCTAGTTTTTGTAAAATTTGAGTTTTGCTCTTTGGCCTGGTTGAGATAGCTCCACCAGAAATTTGTTAATTTAATATAAAAAATGGTCAAAAACACTGTTTTTGAGCTACAGCATCTCAATTACGTCATCTCAAAAAACGCCATTTTGACTGCAAGTTTTTAGTCAAAACTCAAAGTTTTGCCTATTTGTGCTGCTAATAAAAAAAGATTTTTACAGGATATTTTTTTTAGAATTTTGATAGTATATATTTTAAGACTTTCTCTACACATATGTAAAATAGTTACTACCTTATTATTTAAAACAATACCTTTCTCCTTGGAAAACTTCCACTAAAATGCCCATATTTTGATACTAATTCACTTTTAGATGCCTCCCAAGCCCACCACTAAAGCTGCGCCCAAAGCATCCAAGGCCTCTAAGTTCAAGGTCACTCCTCCCAAGGCCAAGAAGTCCGAAACTACCCCTAAAAAGCATCCTGCTAAGGCTAAATCACCTCCAAAGATACCCACGCCTTCCCCTGATCCAGAGGGAAACAGTACTTCCCCTCCCCACTCTCCATTTGTGTACTCCCCCTCAGCCCCCAAGAGAAGCTATTTGAGTTCAATTGCCAATCTGAACTCATATCAGAGCCTGAGGAGGAGCAGGAGCAGGATCCTGGTGCTCCTGTTGACAATCAAAATGAGCTGTGGGATATCAACACAGTCCATAACATTTGCAACAGAAATGGTGCCTTTGTTGTGCCTGCTACCTTTCCTCCTAGCTACCCTATCATGTCCAAGAAGGGGGTTCCAGCTTTATCTACATGGGCTAAAGCTTCAGCTGTAATTACAAGAAAAAAGCCATTTGTCAACATCACTTTAAATGTGATAACTTTGGCTGCCCAGCAAGGCTTACATCATATGACTTCACTATGCAAAGCCCTAACTGTCAACCATGACTGCGCTGAGCCTTTTGACCCCCTTTATCAACTTATCCGCTGATTTCTTTGCCAGGTGATCCCCACAAGAAGAAATAAACTCTCCACTGAGGTGTTGAATGATGCCCTCCTTAATTTAAATGATTTACAACTTGCCTCTGTTGGTGGCGCTTCTAAACTCCAGAGATTTCTCACTGATCAGAGGTATGATCTAAGCACTGAAGGCGTCAGTGCAACATCCATTGACTAGTTAATCTTAACTGAAGAGCTGAAGCTATCCTGCCATGAAGAGCAATTCCTTCTGCATGATTATGACCCAAATGCACAGGAGCACATTGTATGCTTCACAACCTCTCAAGATTTGTGCAACCTCATCAAGTGCAAGACCTGGCTTGTAGATGGTACTTTTTCCACCTGTCCAAAGCTCTCCAACCAGCTTTGGGATATTCATGGGCAGTTTGTCAATCTTGTCCTTCCCCTGGTGTTTTATTTCCTTCCCAACAAGAATCAGGACACATTTGTCCATGCTCTCACTATCTTAAAGAAAAAGCTTGATGAGATCCTCCCACATTAGAAGAGGAGCCCAATGAGACTAGAGGGAGAAAGAAGAAGACCCCTCCCAGGATGAAGACACTACCACCCCCAAGAAGCAGCCAGAAAGCCTACTATACCATGAATATCTGGTTTTGGATTTCAAGCAGGCTCAGGTAAATGCCTTCATCAAAGTCTTCAAGAGCTCTCCCCAGGGATGTTATTTGCACTTCTGCCAGACACTCTGCTGCTGCCTCCAAAAGTGCACAGATCTCCATGGGATGGTCAACTCTGAAGGCGCAAAAGAGGCCAAGGACATGTTCAACTGCTTTGCTGCCATTGCTCTAGTAAGAAAGGATGAAACCAATGCCTTCTATGACACCCTCCTCTGCCACCCCTATATCATAGCCAACCAGCAGCCTTTGCTCCTTTCATTGAGTATTTTGAGACTCAATGGGTTGGAGTGTTTCAGGGAGCATGCCACATCAGAAAAAGCGGTGATTCAATCACATGGAACTGCTTTAAGCAGGTTAAAGACGGTCTCATAAAGACCACCTCTTCCCTTGAAGGTTGGCCTAGCCAGCTTGCAACTAGGGTCAGGGTCAAGAAGCCCAAATTTAACAAGATTCTTATCCACCTCAAAACCCAGCAGGCCATCTCTGCCTGGCTCTTCAAGACCAGCATGAAGAGCAAGGGCAACCCCCCAAGCAGACTAAGGCAGTAAAGAAATATACTGAAATCAGCAAGATGGTCCTTGTCTACTATCCCAAGGATAGAAAGCTTGAACATCTTCAGGCCATCTCAGTAGCACTGTCAACCAATGTATGAGCCTTCCTCAATAAACTATTGCACTTCTTATTTTTCTGTTTTATCATTCTTTGAATTTTTTCAGTATTTGGTACATTTCTATGCTTATTTTAAAGTATAGTTTATAGTTATAATAGATAAAAATGGTTGTTTTTTGGTATATTTTAACTTTTGGGCTTTAAGCAACCTTGTTGCTACTAATGACCCCATTTTTTATTGCAGATTTGGAATTTTGAGAGTTTTTAAGCCTAGATTTTTTTTAAATTTTTATTTTTTGAGAATTTTTGGAGTTTAAAAAATCTAAAAATGTTTTTCCTAGTTGCAATGCTCTAAGTCAAAATGGTGTTTTTGCTATAAAATTGAGATCACAGAAAATCAAGATGGTGTATTTTGAGATGCTGTTTTTAAAATAGTGTGTCCTACCTATCATTTCAGTGCCACTACAGCCACACAACACAAAAACCAATAATTTTCATGTATATCAAACTAATTGGTACATATGATGCAGGTTAAGCATAGCAAATCTATTTATCAAATCATATTACAGGGAAAAGTAATTTGAGTTCTAAACAATTGCTTGTTTAGAACATAAGTGGAGCAGGGAGCTCAATGCAAAAAAATAGAGTGTGCATTGTTTAACTACGTAATATATGAACTTGTACTTGACAAGCAACTAAATAAACAAATTTTTAAATCACATTTTATTATTTCACATGTTTGCTTACTATAGCTACTGTATTATAATATATTTACATATATTAAAATTATAATTTTAATATTAAATTTAATTATTAAAATTAAAAGTTAAAATAAATTAAAAATAATGATAAAATTAAAAAATAAAAATAAAAGATAAATTGTAAGGGAAGA
This sequence comes from Entomophthora muscae, assembly GCA_014839935.2. Lineage (NCBI taxonomy): Eukaryota > Fungi > Entomophthoromycota > Entomophthoromycetes > Entomophthorales > Entomophthoraceae > Entomophthora > Entomophthora muscae. The sequence continues at coordinate 203,196 of QTSX02006406.1, forward strand.
TAATTTATTAAGGGGATGCTAATTGCTAAGGGGAATGTGATTATTCCGGGGTATTATACCCCAAAATTAAAATTTCTGTTAATGCGTCTAATTGAACCACATAATTTTCTGTATGTGGTGGACAACTCTGGATGCAATTGCTAGAGGAGTGGTGCTCAGGCAACCTGTGGTTGCTGAGCGTCTTATAAAAGGCAGTTGTAAAAGAAAATTGATTAGGAGTTGTTTCTTGGGAGGTATTGTGTATCTGTACAACAAAGCTAACATAAAGCAGTTATATAGGACATGCTCTACAGTTCAGTAGCCCTCTAGCGTCTTCATTTGTCCAGTGCCAGCCAGCAGATGCTCATTTGAAGGGGGATATCCTCCAGCTTTTTCATGTTGGCTTTCATGATGCAATGGATGATTAACCCAAGGTAAACAGCAAGGAGCAGTTGCTGTGAAGTATAGCTTTCACAAATAAACAGAATTTCTTGTATATAATGACTAATCTATTCATATAGAATGTACTTGAAAATCTGAGTAAAGGCAAGGCGGGCATTTTAGAGGGATTGACCACCCATGCCTCTTTGAAGGATATGAATAAAGGTTTCATCTTATTGACTAAGAATACTCCCCCTATTTGATTTGATATTGTTTTTATTAAATTATTGAATATTGCTGCTGTCAAGTTTATACTTCTGGAAAGTATAATAAACAAAATAAGGGGAAGATTTAAGAAGAAAAAGATACTTTATTGAATATGAATATAGGCTAATATATAGTATCATGACAAGCCAAATGGGTCATTATTTGTTAGATTAAGCCAAGGCGCCAGCTTAAGCATTTCAAAGCCTTTTAACTTCTTTGGTATCATTTAAGTCATAAACTTACGTTTTTTGAACATTAGTATAATGCTTAGTTTACTGAAGAAAAGTTTAAGAGTGTAAAATATACAAATAATAGAAATAAATCTTATTTCTATTAGCTGTATTTTTTGCTAAAACCCTTTTTTCTATTTTAATAAGCCAAGAATTAAATATATGAGTTGCATGGGAGAGTAATAGCAGCCCCAAAGCTATAATTGCTATTACCCTATCTTTGGCTCATATAATTAATTTCTTAGTTATTTTTAGAAAAAAAGTTGTTGTATTTAAAAGACTATTTACCCTATGTGAAATATAAGTTTTTGTTATGCGTCCAACTTCATGAACATGTCCTACTAATTCTTTAGTAGTATCAGCTCTCTTTGTTTCTCTGTCATTTGTGCAGAACTTTGCACAATAATTTATTTTGGAGTACTCCTTAACATCCTCAAATGTCAAAGGTGAAACATACAGCTAACCATCTTTCATTAAATATGAAAGATTAACATAAAATGCTTTGACTTCAAGCCAGCTTTTTTTAGGCCTAGATTTTCTATCATAGATGTGAAAAAAAATTTTGGGAAACATCTGAATTATTTACAAGTGTCTCATATAGACCCTTTCTTTCTTCCTCTCTCTCAAAAACCATTTTGAGATCATTTATATTTTTTATATACATCTCATTTTCCTTTTGTTTAAATATTTTAGATAATATACCAAAATGACCATCAACAATACTTTTGCCATGACACTCAACAAATCTATTAATCTCAATTGTTCCTTTTATAATTTTAGGTACCTCTTTAAAAAGATAATATAAGAATTCATAAGATCTGAAATGATTACCATTATCAATCCAAACTTTAATATTTTTAATATTCTTAAATTTATTATTTTTAAGCAGACTTATCAAACACTGACCTGAAAACAAAGAGTCATGAGATAAAATTTCAGATAAAAAGTCATGATACTCATATTTAATTTTCTCATTTTCTTTAAAAGCAATTGCAAATCCTATTAAAGAAATAGGTATTTTCTCATAAAAACAATTATTTGTCTCTATAGGACCCCCACCTATTTTAAAGTTTTCTTTATAGTCTATTACTATAACACATGAATCATTATCAAGATTATTTATATCACTAATATATTCTTTATTTTGATGCTTATAAAACTTTTCATGTAGGTCAATAGATTCCAAATTTTCTTTAATATATTTAGGCAATGGCAACTTCTTTATACTCAAATCCTTTTTATTCATTTCTAATGACTTTTTTAAGTTACAAATTTTACACATATTAGTTTGCTTTTTGCTTTTAATTATATTATTAGGAATAAGCTTATAAAAAGTGGAAAGTTAAATAGAAATATTGTTTTTTATTTTCATATCTTTGTAAATTTCTTTTTTTGTTTTCAATAATGAGTATTTTATTTTAGTTGAGTATTCACTCAACTCTTTTTGTAATTCTTCATATATCAATCCAGGGGATTTTTTAGTGAATTGGCTAGTTGGAAATGAATTTTTTAATATATGTTTTAAAATATTTTTTATGTTTTCTTTCTTTACTGAATCATTTTTTCCTTTTTATTTTTTGAATTTAATGATGCTTTTTTTGCATTTTTTATTTTTTTAGAATATGAATACTCATTTTTTGTCATTTTAAATCCACAATCCCAAAGCTCTTTCAGACTGTAGCTTGATGTAACCAATGCTCTTAGGGAAGGAAGGTGCTTGGCAAGGGACTCTGACATCAATTCCTTTAGGTTGTTAAGGAAATCATCTGTCTTAGAATTTTGTATGACAGGTAAGAAGGTACTTTTTCCAAACTCTGCTTTTAATAAGAAATGCTCAACAAAGCTGTTAAGATCACTGCCAGCAGTAAAAAGGAATGCTTGTTTAAGCATAGAGATTCTTTCTCTCTTAGTAGAAGCCCCCAGTGAGAAGAAGGGTGTCATCTGAGGTGCAAACTTGATAGGTTCCATAATGATAGTGGTTGGGTCTCTTGGCTTGGTTCAGGCAGTTCTTGCTTGGAAATAGATGTGCAGTTATCAGAGAGGAGTAAAGGTGTGGATTGTAAAGTAAATTTCTGTAAAGTTGAGCTGTTTAAATACCATGTTAGCTGAGCTTTTGCACTACAGGCATAAATTCCCAACTGACCCCCAACTGATCTCCTTAATTTATCAATATCACCCCTGAAGTCTGATATCATTGTTTATTTACCCCTTTTTATATTCTGGTTAACTGTTGATATTTCCGCAAATAGTACTTCAATCTTGCTGAAATTAGTATCATTAGAAAGCCCTTAATCTCAGCTTTCAGAATTGTGCTACAACTTTATATTTTAATACTGATTTAGTATCTTGAAGTAGCTTTGAATGTAAGCTTATAAAATTATTATTTGAAATAAAATATGCTAATTAACTCTTAAAGCATGATATTTTAATCAGTAAACTAAATTTAAAGTATAAATCATTATTTAGCTTACTTTTAGTAACCAACTCAAAAACCTTTTTTTAAATAAATTTAAGTTTATTATAACCTTTAACAGTTCTTAAAAAATGAACTTTATATATTTTAAATCTATCAAAACAAAAATATTTTTCTAATCACATATAAATATCTGCTTGTATAATTAAATTTGTATCTTATTTTTATAGATACAATGACTAAGATCATTTTCCATTTAGTTCAAATAAATTTTAACCTTTATAAAATTTAATTAAATAAAGCAAGATTTTGATACATTCTTTTTTATGTTTGAATTTTTTATACATATTATCTCTAGCATACAGTATAAAAATATAATTTTATTAAATAGTTGTATAAAGCTATTTTATTAATATTAAATACTTAAAATTTTAAAAAGAAAAACTTTTACTCTCTTATAAGTTCTTATTATATATTTTCTATAAAATCTAACTTAAGAATAAATTACTTATGCTAAATGAGATCACTGAAATTTCAATAAAAGTTCAGTTTTAATTTTAGTTTTAGTTTTTTTTACTTTTTACTAGATTTTTTTAAAAAAATCCAAAATTATTTAATATTTATTAAATATGCAAAAAAGCTATCTGCCCTCTTTTTAAAAAGAGGGATTCAAAAATTATTATATTTTAAATTAAATATTTTAAAAAAGCTAAGATTTTAGGCAACAATTTGATTTCCAACAAAAAGCATCATATCAGTTTTTATTGTATTTTTATGTTGCTCTTTTTAGAATGATGTCATTTTGTACTAATCAGCTTTCAAGAAATAATGGTATATGAAATAAGATTGTTACTAGCTTTTAATACAGTTTAATTTAGCTGTAACTAGAAAATGATTAATTTAATATAGGTTTTTATATTACAAGGATTAAATAAGATTTATTTTGATAAAATTGTTGTAATTATTTAAATTTATTGATAAGAAAATTAAAACAAAATTTTAAAGTTTTAAGTAGCACAGTTAATAGGAAACAGATTAATCTAACAAATAATGACCCATTTGAGGAAATTGTTCACTTTGGTTTTCCTTAACTGTTCAGATGTCCTTGAAATCAATATTTTTCTGAAAAAATATGAAAATATGTGCCACTGAAGCAAATAGTTTGTCCGATTCTGCATAGGACGCGTTTAAAAAACTTGCCTTAAGGCTTAAACGGAACATATATCTTTATTTTAGTGTGACTTAATTTTGATAAAAAGCACTTGTATAATTTTCTACTTTCATTGATAAAATTTATAAAATATTTCTTAGTTTGCTAGAAATGCCTCTTAAAAATGGAATATAAGATTTAATATTGATTTTAATTCTGGCTGTACCAAGGTTGGTTTAGGAAATAGTGACTTTTTTATTAGTCCTAGTAGCAAAAAATGATTCAACCTGTTATTATTTATTTTAGCCAGTGTTTTAGAGTGAATAAATCACCTTTTGCGTGTTATATCAAACTAAACATTTCCCAGTGGAATTTAAACTGCAGACAGATTACTAAATTTTAATCCAGTACGTTTTTGAACTTCATAAAACACATATTTAAACTTTGTCTTGAGTAGCTAAGAATATATGATAAATATTTAAGTTCTAAAGCCTGTCAAAGTTTATGATCTTTTAAAGTGACTCCGATTATAGGTTATTTGTAGCAGCTACTTCTTATTGTGTAGTCTCCTTAAATTATTTATGAGTGACCTAAGCCAAATATTGTGTAGATGGCTTACTGGGCCGCTCAAATAAAATCATAATAGCAGTTTAAAATATTAAATTCTTTAGATATTATTTTATTTAAGAATTTTTAGGACTTTAAAAAGCCAATTTAATTAAAAGTTATTTTTATGTCAATCTTTATTACATTTTTAAATTAAAATTAAAATAAATGTTAACTATAAATAAAGGGCTCAAAGTAAAAAAAATATGAACTGCTGCTATGTAGAATACTGGAAGAAGTGATTTTTCTAAATCTGAATATTATGTTAATCTTTAGTAAAAAAAGCTTTAGACAGTTAAAATAGATAAAAAGGAAGATATATTAAAATTTTAAAATTAAATATAAATGCTTTTAGGCAATCTTTTTGAAAGTTTCTACTTGATGGGTAGTTACACTTGTTTATTTTGCTATAGGCAAACAAACATTTATAGATAGTACATATCATCTGAGAAATGATACCAAAAATATATCATCTCAAATCAATTTAGGATGGTATTTATTGCATTAGGAATTTCAAATCTCAAAAATTAAAAATAAGAATAAAACATTTTAAAAAGCTGTGGTAATAATCAATTATGAGTTGTTTTTAAGGGAAAAACTCAGATAAAAACCAAAATTCAGGCACCAGTGTAAAATATACAATATGTTGATAAAGATAGGAAGCTTTAATAGCCAAAATAACTCAGAAAAGCAAAAAAAACAGTTCAACTTACAAAATAATTTTTATGGTAAAAATTTGTTATGCAAAATATATTTTCTATAAATTGATTTAAAATTTTTAATAACTAAATTGGTGTTAAATTTAAATAAGGCACTTTCAGAATTGGGAAGTTCCTACATTCAGTTGACAATTATAAGCCTACTGGTATATAGCAATAGCTAAGGCTTATGCTTTTAAGGGACTTACAGTATGAACTTTACCTAAACGCTAATAAGCCAAATTCAAGTTAATATGGTGTGTTAATAAGGTTAAAAACACTTGATTATGTCAAGGGTCTGGATGTACAAGCATTCTGGCTACCGCCAAACTACTTAACATCCAGCCATCACCCGCTTTAGTCCCCTTACAATATACTGTTTGACATACTGAGAATGGTAACCAAGCAATATCACCTGACTGTCCAAGTATCCAGTGGCTTGAACCCATCTAGCACATGAACAACCTCTAGGTTTGATCCAACTAAATCCCTGAACACAGCCAAGTCTATATAAGTCTAAAGTATTATCCAATAAAATATACTTATCTTCTTTCTTAATTCCATATTTATGCTTTTCCAAAAGGCTTTCCTTATCACTGGTAGCAGCTACATTTTTTGACCACGCCCATGAAAGAGGAAATGACTGACCAAAACCTGCCCACCTTTGCTCGCGTACTCAACCAGGCCACATCCCAGGAGACCTGGAAAACGTACTTCTGCGCCCACAGCATTGACAAAGATATACCTAGTGGATGCATCATATTCAAAGGTCTGGTCATGCCCAAAGCATGCACAAAGATTATACAATACAGTTGTTCTCTTCAACCACAAACAAATGCACAATCACCTATCACAGGTGAAGTGACCAACACCAAATACATTGGTATCAAAAAGTTCTCTGGCAAAAACAAAGAAAACATCACCAACTGGCTAGACCACTCAGCTGCTAAACTCCGCACCAGCTGCATCCCGCATGAAAAATGGGTCCAGGAAGCCAGCAAGCGCCTGTACGAGGCCGCAGCTAACTGGTTTGCCACCTGGGTTGGCTCACAAACTGACAACCAGTTTGACAACTGGGAAGAGTTCAAAGCGGACATCACGCACAATTTCTGCTTCACTGAATCCCTCCAAGACATCACAATACATCTCAGTGATCTTCCTCAAAAGACCACTATTGCAGCTTACACCAACAAATTTGAGGAAATACATCACAAGATCCAAAACCCAGCACAAGCTGACAACGTACATAACAGAGCATCATTCATCAACAGAATGAAACCCTCTGTTGCTGCCCTCATCTGCCCAATGGCTAATACCTCCATGCCTGCGCTCATTGCAGAAGCCAAACACGCAGAACAACGTGCAAACATGAATATGCTAAACACAACGGCAACTGCGCTTCAAACGGCAATGACAGAGAAAACCCCAATGGCAATAAACGCCAAAATACCAACCATAGCAATGGCAACTCCAATTGCAACCAAGGCAATTGCAGCCAACTAGCAAACCGCTCCTGTCACAAGAAAGAGGACACCGCCAAGGTTAACAATGCTGAAGTAGCAACCTGCTATGAATCTGACCCAACATTCTCTGACCTCAAAGGTCTCAAAACAGAGGAACAGGGAAAAGAGGAGGGGGAACAGGCTTAAGTACCCCTGTCTCCCCCCAACTAGACAAAAAATTGTACCAAGGCACAAACTTTGCTGCCCACATCCCCTGTGTCCCGCAATCCTCCATTTTTATGAATGTAAAAATTAAAGATTGATCACAACTTCTTAGCTACCTATGAACTTACAAATCACATACACATAGAAAATTTTTTGACTCTGGTGCACAACACACAATGGTTAGCAAACCTTTTGTAATCAAGTACAAAATACCAGTTGTCAAATCCAACTTCAAATACGCCAGAATGGCAGACAAATCAAAGATTATACTCAAAGGCAAAATAACTCCCTTCAGAATTGACCTCCAAGGCATACAAACATCCATCATAGGACTTGTCATGAACAACATAAACTACAACATTGTAGCAGGCATAGACTGGTTCACCCGAGTGAATCCCAGTGTATGTTGAAAAACAAAAACCATGACAATCAAATGCAATGGAGTCAACTTCAACATGCTCAAAGAACCCAATGACCTCATTCTAAGAGACGCACTATTTTTAAAATTCATAAACCAAGATGACTCAGAACATCTAACCAAATATATTACCCTCCACATAATGAGTTACACTGAATTCAATAACATACAAATATAAAAGATCCAATGCCCAGAACTTGCAGCACTCCTAAATAAATATGCTCACGTATTCAAGTAAGAACTCACAGAGTTACCCCCCAAACAAGAGGTCAAACATGGCATTGACTTATGCAAAGCTGTGCCCAAACCTGCACCCCTCTACAGAATCTCTCCCATGAAGACCCAAACACTTAAAGCCCACATCAAGGACAATCTAGCCAAAGGATTCATCTGTCCATCTGAACCCCCATGGGGGGCAGCAGTATTCTTTGTAAAGAAAAAGGAAGGCACTCTATGTCTAGTAACTGACTATAGAGCACTAAATGCAAGCACAGTAAAGAATAAATACCCTCTTCTACTTATAGAGGATCTGTTTGCAAGACTCTCAGGTGTCAAATTTTTCTCCAAAAAAGACCTCACCTCAGGGTACAACCAAGTTGAATTAAAGGAAAAAGACATATCAAAAACTGTGTTCTGTACACAATTTGGATCCTTTGAATATAGAGTAATGAACTTTGGGATGACCAATGCTCCTGCAACGTTTGTCACCATGATGAACCAAGCGCTGAATGGCCTCTCAAATACATTATGCTACCTTGAAAATATCATCAAATTCTCAAAAACAAAAAGAGGAACACCTCACACATATCTGCAAGACACTTGATCAACTTGCAAAGCACAAGCTATACGCTAAGCCTAGTAAGTGCCAATTTATGGGAAATAAACTCGTGTTCTTGGGCCACATTGTCTCTGACAGTGGCATCAAAGCAAACCCAGATAAAATAAAAGCCATAAATAACATGCAACACCCCACCTCTGTGAAACAAGTAAGATGCTTCCTTGGTATGGTAGCTTACCTAAGGAAATACATCAAAGACTGCAGAAAACTCACTGCACCAATCAATGACCTAACCAAAGGTAATACCAAAAAGAAATTCATCTGGACTCTAGAATGTGAAAATAATTTCCATTTATTAAAACAAGCTCTGATCAAAGCACCAATCTTGCAATACCCTAACAATAACGAGTGCTACAAGCTTGAGTCAGATGCCAGCAACACTGCCATTGGCACAGTCCTGCGCATCTGCCAGCCAGGGCAGCAAGACTTCCTGCCAGTATGTTACAAAAGCAGAAAACTAACCAATACTGAGCACAGATACCCAATACACAATAAGGAATTGTTAGCAATGTCAAAATTGCAGGCTCAACCCACCAGCAAGGTTCCAACCAAGCAGGTTTGTGACCCGCAATCCAATTATCTGGTCACTTGCAGCCAGACTAGGATGTCAACTCAAATAACCGAATCCAACAACATGAACAGATGATGATCTTCTACAGTGGATACCTTGTTTTGGCACTTGACTCATTATCAGGATCAAGCCACCCCCCTCTTCTATCCAGCCATGTGATCACCAATCATGTTCCTGTTATCCTTGATTCCCATGAACTATATAATCACTATTTCACAATAAAGATTATTATCTATCTTCTAAATATTTTTCCCCATGTAACTCTGCTAAAACAGCACAGTTATGACATTGGTAGCACAGGTAGGTTCTCCATCCTACCTTATCTTGAAAAATTCCACCTGTTGCCCGCACACGCCGCGGCCAACAAATCCTTGACAGAATTATGTCTGGCCTCCCACCTGACTAGACTCCGTACACTCCTGGTACCAAGATTCCTGGTGGTTTTTTTTATACCAAAAACACAGTAATCCTGCTGCCCGCCTTCAACACCATGTCTGCACAAGGTTTCTTTCAGGCTCCCTCATTAATGCCGCAACCAGCCAACAAAACCATCATGCCTGCCTATGTAGCTCAAAGACTAAGAAGCGCTGCCTTGGAACCTTTCACTGGAGCCAACAATGACAACACTGCCGCATGGATCCAGTCTGCTCAGAGCAAGCTAGATCAGATGGAATGCCCACAGCAATTTTGGATCACAGAAATTTCCATTTGCCTGACCCATGACGCTGGCACCTGGTGCAACAAGTGGCATGAAGAGCACACTGAAAAGAACTGGGATACCTTTAAGCAAGACTTCCTGGCAAGATTTTCGCTTAAAGATACAGTGCTCATGATCATCTGCCAAGTGAAGAACCTGACCCAGACAGGCACTGTGAAGGAAATCACCTGTGCCTACAAGGAACTCCATCTTTGTGCACCATTCAACATGGCCTTTGACATCCCAGCCACACACCTCATGTACTACAACGCTCTCAAGTTGCACTTGATGAGACATGTAAACCTGGATCAAGTGACCAACCTGCAAAGCCTGTACTGTGAAGCAGAAAAAGTGGAACAGACATCCAATGCTCTGCACAAGGCAAAAACTGGGAAACAAGAAAGACCCAAGAATTCCCATCCAGATGGGCGCTCTGCTTAACCACCTCCGGGAGGCAACAGGAACAACGCCAACCACAAACCCACGGATTCTAATAGGCATGGAAATGGAAACAATGGCCATTCAAACCGTACTCATTTCCGTGTCACCGCCACACAAGGCAACCAAGATGAGGAAAAAGCCCAAGGAGAGCACTAAGCAAGCCAAGCTCTCCCCACGCAACTCCTGACTTGCCCAACAATGAATACCGACCCAAGGACATGGACCAATGCCCAATGATCCAGGTGCCTTTGGAGGACCCAGTACTGTACACCATCTTCAGACATCCTAATAAATTGATGTTCTATCCTTTCTGCTTTTGCAGTTATACAGGTATAGCACTCCTGGACTTGGGCGCAGACTGAACCTTAGTCAACAGCAGCTTTGTGGATAAGTTCAAACTGGCCACTAATCCTTTGTGGATTAAAAATGTGGTCCTGGCTGATGAACACCACATTGCTGTGACAAGGGAAACCGCCCCCTTCTCTGTCATGCTTGAGAACCTTCACTCCACCATCTAAGATCCTTTCATTGACTTTCCTAAGTTTGACATTGTACTGGGACTAGACTGGTTACAGAAGAACAACCCTCACGTAGACTGGACAACCTCAGTGCTGACCATCAAGCGTGAAGGCGTCAACCACCAGATCTACCCTGACTCTGTGGACCAACTGCTACGCAACCACGTCTTTGTACCTATCACAGAGACCCAGAGCAAAAAGAAAGACCTGAAGTCAATTGACTGGGACTCCTGCCAGTACAAGATCATATACTTCAAAGACCACCAGGATACCTCCACGCCTCAGGACTGCAACATTGTGGCCCGCCATCCAGAAATCTTTAAGGAAGTGTTACCTGGGCTGCCCCCTGAGAAGCATATTCAGCACTCTATCCAACTCAAGGGGGCTGTACCCAAGGCGCGCCCTATCTACAGGCTGACCCCAAATGAAGACAACACCTTACGTGCCTACCTCAAGGAGGCATTGGAAAAAGACTTATCCCCCCCTCACAATCTTCCTTTGGGGCCGCAATATTCTTTGTGGCTAAGAAAGATGGTACCTTAAGCCTGGTCACAGACTACTGCGCCTAAACAAAGTTACCATTAAGAATTGTTATCCTCTACCACTGATTGACAACCTCTGCAATGCCTTGGGAGGAGCCACAGTCTTCTCCAAGATTGATCTAACTGCAGGCTACAATCAGATTTGTATCAAGGAGGAAAACATCCCCAAAATGGCCTTTTGCACTAAATATGGCTCATAAAAATGTGTGGTACTCAACTTTGGCATGACCAATGCCCCGTCCATTTTTGTAACCTTCATGAACAAAGTGTTTGCACCCCAAATAGGCAAGCATGCCCTAGTGTACCTATACAACCTTATTGTCTACAGCCCCTTGGTGGAACAACACCACAAAGACCTGAAGGCAGTCTTTGCAACCTTGGCACAACACAAACTGTTGACCAAGCCCTCCAAGTGCCAGTTCTTCTGTGAGAAACTACCCTTCTTGGGACACATAGTCTCAAAGGGCGGCATCAAACCCAACAGTCAAAAGATACAGGCCATCTGCAAGATGCCACCACCCAAGGATAAGTCAGAACTCCGCACCTTCTTGGGAATGGTGGCCTATGTACAATGTTTCATACCTGACTGTGGTGTCTTGACTGACCCCTTATCTGCCATAACAGGCGCTAAGTCTAAGTTTGTGTGGACCCCCCAATGTGACCTCTGTTTTAGACGCCTCAAAGAGAAGCTCACAACAGCTCCCATCCTGCAATACCCCAAACGTGATGGGGAATACCAAATGGAAACTGACGCCTCAGATGCATCCATTGGGGGAGTACTAAAAATCAAAAATAGTGACGGTGACTTCCTGCCTGTAGCCTACAAATTGCGGAAATTGACAGATGGCAAGTGTTGATACCCTATCCACAGCAAGGAACTGCTGGCTATTGTGCACTGCCTAGTCAAACAGCGTTGCTACCTAGAACACCAGGAAGAATTCACAGCATTAACCAATCACAAGTTCCTCATCTATTTCAAGACTCAAGCAAATCTATTGCGCTGCCAAGCGCGGGGAATGGAACTTATGGAGAGATTTAACATGCTCATCCAGTACAAGCCTGGGGCCAAGCTTGCCATGGCAGACACCCTGTCCCACTTGTATGTCTGTGCTTCAAGAGGAGAGAATGGGCTCAACCCAGACTGGCCCCTCTTAGTGCTACAAACAAAGGATGAAGGGTTCCCCCCTGGCACAACCAACATAATCAAAGAAACAGTCATCAAGAATGAACACCTCTTTGCTGACGTATACAGGACTCTTCACAGAAAGATGACTGACAACACAACCATTCCCTACACCCCCACACATCAGCAAGTCAACACTATCCTTTGCTATCACCAAAACCTTGGACATACCAAGAGCCAAAATCTATATGAGTTTCTAAAACATAAAGCCTGGTGGCCAACCTTATACTGCAACGTCCAGGAAGTTCTAGACCAATGTGAGGAGTGCAAAAAGTTTGCCAAAAGCAAAACCCTGCCAAAGTCAGTACTCCTCATCCACACACAACTACCTTTCAAGGTATGGGCTCTTGACATTGTTGGTCCCATGCCAGAAAAACACAATGACAAGAAATACATCATCACCACCATTGACTTTACGACAAGATGGCCAGTAGCCCAAGCAGTGAAGGCACACACTGGCAATGATGTTTGACAATTTATTGGAAAAGAAATAATCAGCAAGTTTGGAAAGCCAGAACTCCTGATAATCAATGGAGGCAAAGAGTTGACCTCCAAAGACACCAATGTATACCTCACCAAGAATGGGGTCAAACACACTGTAACAACACCATACCACCCATAGGTCAATGGACGCGTAGAGCGGCTTAATGGTAGCCTTGTGCAAGTCTTAGCCAAACTCACCGCTGGGAGACCTGAAGACTGGTATAAGCAGCTACCAACTGCACTACTTGTGTGTTGAACCCAAGTGAACAGATCCACCAGAAAAAGCCCATTTGAACTGGTATACAGCACACAGCCAAATATCATTCAAGCATTGACAGGACCTAAACTGGAAATTCCAAGTGAAGTCCCTCCACGCTCAGGCCCTCAAGTAATAGAGGCTAACAGCAAGCAAACAGCCAAAGAGAATGTTGTCTGCAAAAGACATTTGTCCCCATCTGCAATAGACATGAAGTTGGGGACAAAGTGTAGGTCATGAATGTTGACAAGAAAAAAGTTACAACCTGAAAAAGTGGGGCCAGCAATCATTCTGAAGATAAGTGACAATAACACTTACCTTGTGCAAGGACTTGGCAAGCGTAAGCAAGACAAGACCCTACACCATGATTGCCTACAACCCTGCAAAGCAAGACAGAAACAACAAGAGACCGTCCTACCTGCCACCAAATAACAGTTAGTCCATTATGGCACCCAGGCTCCCAAAGACCTCCCTGACAACTACCCCCAGAGGAGGCCAACCTTCAGTCAGGGGTGTCAAAACAGCAGGCTCAACCTGCCAGCAAGGTTCTGAGTAAGCAGGTTTGTGACCCACAATCTAATAATCCAGTCAATTGAAGCCAAACAAGGAAGTCAACTTGACTTCCCAGAAAAGACAACATGAACTAATGATGATCCCATAAAGTGAATGACTCAATTTAGCGCTTGCCTCGTTACCAGGATCAAGCAACCCCCTTCATCATCCAACCATGTGATCAGCACAATTATGTTCCTGTTATCCACAATTCACACCAGCTATATAATAACTATCTCTCAATAAATAATATTATCTAGTCTTCAAATATTTTCCCCTTGAAACTCTGCTAAAACAGCACAGTTACAGCATTAGTAGCACAGGTAGCTTTCCCATCCTACCTTTTCCTTTAAAATTCAACATGTTGTCTGTACTTACTGCAGTTAACAAATCTATGAACAAATTATGTCTGGCCTCCCCACAGAATGGATACTTTACACACCAGGTACTAAAATAACGGAAGGGTTTGTTTTATATCATAACATAGTAATACTGGTCACTTCCTTCAACGCCCTGTTAGCACAAGGCTTCTTCCAAACACCTACTGCCACCCCTTGAGTGACAGACAAAAGCGTCATGCCAGCTCACATAGCCCAGCAACTTCAGAGTGCCGCACTGGAACCATTTGCTGGCGCCAATGATAACAACATCACAGCATGGATTAAATCTTCTTAAAGTAAATTAGCTCAAATGTAATGTCCATAAACGCTTCTGGATTGTGGAGATATCCATTTGCCTTACACACAATGGTGGCACCTGGTGCAACAAGTGACATGAAGATCACATCAAGAAAGACAGTGACACCTTCAAGAAGGACTTCTTAGCAAGATTTGTGCTGAAGGACACTGTCCTTATGATCATACACCAAGTAAAGAGCTTGAACCAAACAACATGGTCAAGGAGCTCACTTGTGCATACAAGGAGCTCCGCCTATGTGCCCCCTCAGATATGGCCTTTGATACTCCAGCTTTGCACCTCATGTACTACAATGCACTCAAGTTGTACGTGATGAGACATGTCACCCTAGAGCAGATAAAAAATATGCAGTCTTTACCATGAGGCAAAGAAAGCAGAGTAAACGTCCAATGCTCTCTGCAAAGCGCAGACTGGAAAGAGGGAGAGACCCAAGGACTCTCATCCAGTGGAACGCTCCAATTGCCCTCCTCCTGGCAATAATAACAACACTAACAATCCAAGTCATAGACCCTCAGGCTTGAATGGCCACAACAACAGGAAAAATGAGCAATCAAACTGCACCCACTTCAGAGTCACTACTACTCAAGACAATCAGGACAAGGGAAAAGCTTGGGGATAGCACTAAGCAAGCCAAGCTCTCTCTGCAAAACACCTGCCTCACCCAACAATGAGTACCAACCCAAGAAGATGAATCAGTGCCCAATGATCCAGGTGCCCTTGGAATATCCAGTACTTTTCACCATTGCCAGACATCCCAATTATCTGATGTCCTACCATTTATGCTTTCATAGTTATACTGGCTCAGCGCTCCTGGACTCAGGCACAGATTGTACACTCATAAACAGCAACTTTGTAGAAAATTTCAAATTAACCACTAATCCTTTGAATATTAAGAATGTGGTTTTAGCAAATGAACACCACATTGCTATGACACAAGAGACGGTCTCATTCTCTATTACACTAGAGAACCTACACTGCACTATCCAGGGACCTGTCATTGAATTTTCTAAATTTGACATTGTACTTGGACTGGAATGGCTACAAAAAAATAACCCCTACATGGACTGGGTTGCCTCTGTATTGACCATCAAGTGTGAAGAGTTTAACCACCAGATCTATTCTGAATCTGTAGACCAACTTCAACAAGATCATTTCTTTGTACATATGGCAGAGACCCTCAAAGAAAAGAAGAATCTCAAGGCAATTTACTAGGACTCCTGTCAGTACAACATTATACACTTTAAGGACCACCAGGATACCACCACACCTTAGGTTTGAGAAATTGTAGCCCGCCATCCAGAAACATTCAAAAAGTCTTTACCAGGATTGCCACCAGAGAAACATATACAGCATGTTATCCAACTCAAGGGAGCTGTACCTAAGGCTTGGCTCATTTACTGCCTTACCCCAAATCAAGATGACACACTGTGTTCTTACCTCAAGGAGACATTATAAAAAGGACTTATCTGCCTCTCACAGTCTCCCTTTGGTGCTGTGGTATTCTTTGTGGAAAAAAAGGATGGAACCCTTTGACTTGTTACAAATTATTAAGCTGTAAAATAAGTTATCATCAAGAAGTTTTACCCACTTCCACTTATTGACGGCCTCTTTGAAGCCCTGGGCAGAGCAGCTGCCTTCTCCAAGATCAACCTGACTGCAGGTTACAATCGAATGTGCATCAAAGAAAAAGACATACCCAAGACAGCCTTTCACACTAAATTTGGATCATATGAGTGTGTTGTGCTTGACTTTGGGATGACAAACACGCCATCAACCTTTTTTACCTTTATGAATGAGGTCTTTTCCCCTTACATTAGCAAACATGCACTAGTTAACTAGACAACATCATTGTATACAGCCCTTTGGTGGAACAACACCACAAGGATTTGGAGGCAGTCTTTGTCACCCTGGCGCAACAAAGACTGCTGGTAAAACTCTCTAAATGTCAGTTTTTCCACAAGAAGCTATCCTTCCTGGGGAATATAGCTTCAAAGGATGGTATCAAGCCCAACAATCAGAAGATTCAGGCCACATGCAGAATGCCCCTGCCCAAAGACAAGTCCAACCTACATACATTCTTGGGGATGGTTGCCTATTTCCAACAATTCATCTTGACTGTGGTTTCTTGAAATCACCCCTGTCAGCCATAACCAGTACCAAATCTAAGTTTGTATGGACCCCCAACGTGACCTCTGTTTCTGACGTCTAAAGGAAAATTTGAGAACCAATCACATCCTCTAGTACCCTAAGTGGGAAAGAGAGTACCAAATTTAGACAGACACCTCTGATACGTCCATTGGAGGAGTAATGCAGATCACAAACACCAATGGCAATTTCCTGCCTTTAGCCTACAAGTTGTGCAAACTGAAAGACAGCAAATGCTGCTACCCTATCCACAATAAGTAACTACTGGCAATTATACACTGTCTTTTTAAGTGGTTCTTCTATCTGGAAAATCAAGAGGAGTTCATTGCCCTAAATGACTACAAGTCTCTCATATATTTAAAAATTCAAGCCAACTTATCCAGACGCCAAGCGTGCTGGATGAAGCTTTTCAAAAGGTTTAACATGATTATCCAATATAAACCAGGACACCAAACTTGCCATGTCAATGAACTTTCTTACCTGTTTGTCAGAGCTCACAAGAGGGTAAAATGATCAGGGCCTAAACTGGCCTCTCCTGGTAATCCAAAACAAAGACAAAGGCTTCCCCCATGCACTACTGACATCATCAAAGAAACAGTCATTGAAAATGAACACCTCTTTATGGATGTATACTGGACGCTACACCAAAAAATGGCCTATAGAAGCACCATTCCATATATTCTCACACATAAAATAGTCATAACTATCCTAAAATATCATAGAGGTTTAGGCCACACAAAGAGCTTCAATCTTTATGAGTTCCTCAAATACAAAGCATGGTGGCCAACTCTATATTGAGATGTCAAGGAAGTTCTTGACTAATGCAAATTATATGAAAAGTTCATAAAAAGTGACACCTTTCCTAAGCCTGTGTTGCCCATTTGCTCTCAGTTGTCCTTCAAGGCATGGTCCCTTGACATTGTGGGCCCCATGCTCAGAAAAGCAACAACAATATTTATATCATCACCACCATCAACTTTACCACTTGCTACCGGTAGCACAGGCGGTGATATGAAATACAGGCAACAAAGTTTGACGTTTCATAGTCGAGAAGATCATCACTAAGTTCAGAAAGCCAGAACTACTGATCACAGATGGGGGAAAGGAATTGACCTCCAAAAACAACCAAGTTATACCTCAAAAATAATGGGGTCTAATACACAGCAATAATGCCATATCATCCTCAGGCCAATGGACAAGTTGATTGGCTAAATGGCAGTTTAGTGCAGGCCCTTTCAAAGCTCACCACTTGGAGACCTGAGGACTGGCATAAGTAGCTACCAACTGCACTCCTTGTATGCCGCACTGTTGTGAACAGATCCATCAGGAAGAGCCCTTTTGAGCTTGTTTATGGCAATCAACCCAATATCATCCAAGCACTCATGAGACCAAAGTTGGAAATGTCCAGCAAGTCCCCCTTGTTCAGCACCTCAAGTGGTAAAGCCAACAGTGATCATTAGGAAAAGAAAGAAATATGTTTACAAAAGCTTTTTGTTCTCATCTGAGATAGACACAAAATTGGCAACAAGGTCTGGGTAATGAACACAGAAAAGAGCAAATTACAGTCCAAGAAGGTGGGCCCCACTATCAAACTAAAGGTAAACAAAAACAACACTTACCTGGTACAAGGACTTGTTAAACACAAGCAGGACAAATTTGTTGTAAATTGCGCCATTAATTCTATTTTAATATGGCCTTCAAATAGTGATATGTGCAAAGGTTTAATTGGTTTTGCCTTCAAATTTGGGAATTCTTTACTTTCTGTAAATAGATCTGTTCCAATATCCACCTGTTCTGGAATACCATACCTTCCCTTGTCTGATCTATTATGACTTCACCCCAATGTGACCCCCTCAACCACTCTGTCTACCTATTGAGTGATCATCAACCCTTGTATACTATTTAAGTAGAATCATTTCTCATAATAAAGACAAGTTTATTCATATTTGTGCTGGATTTAATATTCTTCAAGCCTTTTCCTTTCCTTTTTTCCAAAAGGAATTCCTCTTCTTGTATTCAAGGAAATTAAGGTATGTGCCCTTAATTTTGCCCTGAAGGCTAACCCCAGGCTAGCTTCAAGCCTCAGATCTTTTGTTATAAAGATTTCCTGCCGTGTCCTCCTGGATTTTGTCCCCAGGAGCCAAATAAAACAAAAGTCCTACACTATAACAACTACAACCCTGTAAGGCACAACAAAAACAACTTGAGACCGTCCTACCAGCAACCAAATAATAGCTAGCTCAGTACAGCGCCTGGGCTTTTGACAACTTCTCTGATGACTTGCCCCCAGAGGAGGCCAATCTTCAGCCGGGGGGGGTCAAAACAGTAGACTCAACCCACCAACAAGGTTCCAACTACGCTGGTTTATGACCTTCAATCTGACTTCACGGTGACCCTTACTTAAACTAGAAAGTCAACTTGAATTTCCAAATCCAACAACATGAACAGATGATGATCCCCTACGGTGGATATCTTGATTTAGCGCTTGACTCATTACCAGGATCAAGCCATCCCCTTCACCATCCAACTGTGTGATTGACACAATCATGTTCCTGTTTTTCATGACTCACAATATCTATATAATAACTGTCTACTAATAAAGAACAACATATAGTTTCCAAATATTTCCCCCTTGTAACTCTGCTAAAACAGCACAGTTACAACACTGGGGTCATCCTCAAGGGACAAAAAATTGTGGTGGTACAACACAAGTGCCAAATAAGGAAATGAAAGAGAACACTATATATTTTTGAGGCCATAAAGACACAACAACCAGTTCAAGTTGCACAGGTTAGGAGACCAGGCAGTTTAAATCATAGGACGCCAAAGCTACCCAGAAAGGCTCTTAAGGTTGTCATATTTTTGAAATTGATCAAGAAGGAATTTGAGCTCACTTTTTTTACTTTGACTTATAAAATGTCAGTATTTAGTCTAAAAAACCATGATTTTAACCGTCAAAATACTGCTTGATACTATCTACACCCTTAAGATAAATGATGGCAGCACAGACAAAAGCAAATATTTATATTTTTTAAACTGTGAAGAGGAATTAGGTGTTTAAGAAAAGTCATCACTCTACAAACAATTGCTTATGCCATTTTTGAAATATCAAAGATTACAGGGTGTTGAGCAACTTGTGGTTATTTCTGGTATGTTCAAAGCTACAGATAGATGTTAGCCTTGCCAATGTACTCTACCTAATACTATGCAAGAGCACTACAGACCACAATAGAATAGAACTTTGAAGATAATTACATTTATTGAACCTGAAGTACAATCTAGCTAGCAGCTGCAATCTATCCAGGTGTAACTAAGAACTTGTTGTTAACCTTTCAGGCGTCTGTATCAATATATACTGCAACAACCCTTGTTCTTGTCCTTTCAGACAGTTCTCAGTGGCTACCTTTGCAATAGGTTCATCTTTGCTGGCTGCGCCTATCCTGATTGGCTTTCCTTGGCATGTATGCTGCTACTGGCCTTAGCAGGCGTACATGGCACTTCAGCTACAGCCTACGCTCTTCTTGAGCTAGCCTACTGTCATTTATTAATTGGCTGTATCTTACACACCTATTATTGCACTGTGAAACTTTGCCGTATTTAGTTGATGCTTAGAAATTGTCTCTGTTCAGCCCACCTACATTGGAAGGTAGAATTCCAGTATGCCATTTGTAGGGCTTAATCAGTGATCCTTTTCTGGCTGGTAAGCCTTCTGCTTATTCATGCAACAGGTCAAATTGGGGATTATATGCCGTATAATAGCAGACTCAATCCAGTATTGACCTGTGGATTATCCGCTGTGTAATACTGACCCAAACTAATAAGAAACCTGATTATACACCGTGTAATGCTGACCCAAACTCGGTATTTCCTTGAAATATTTGCATCACTTGTTTGATACATTCATAAACGCCATCAGGCTGGTTGAGGCTGAGTTGATACAATGTCCAGCAGAATGGTATGAGTGATATACAGTTGATGATTTATGATTACACACTGTGTAATCAATGATAACCACTATATTGGCTAATATTTATACAGTGTATAATAGCCATATCAATTATAATAAACTATTAATTATACAGCATATAATTACTACACATTGGAATGATAATCAATGATAATACAGTGTGTAATTACTACACTCAATAGAGTATCAGCCTAGTGATAGTATGGCGTGTAAATGATAATGATCTGCGTGCAATGATTAGCCTGATCATTTGTGGTCAATCAGCCTAATATCACACAGGGCTTATATCATGTTTGCCAGTTTCAGAACAGGATCCTAAGTTATCCATACCCAAAAGATAACATAGAAGGCTGTTTCTGACATAAATGGTCTTTTAATTATCTGGTTTATACGGGACACAAGCTACTGCAAAAAGGCTATAAGTATTATTGAATTAGATCCAAAATTTTCAAGTAGCCATAAAGCCTGTATCTAAACAATGTTTAATTCTCTAAATAGAGAAACTCAAGTGTCTCTCTAACCTGTTCAATAAGGATAAAAAATAGGACATCTTTTAGTGGATAACTGAGGCTTCCATTTTGAATGGCAAGTATAAAGTCTATGATCAAGCCAACTTGTGGATTAAGACCTCAATTTATTTTTTATTGTATGGCCATAGGGCTTAGTTTTCCTGAAAAAAAATCAGTGTATCTACCTATAGCAGAAAACAGCCCAGCTATTATTGACACTTAGCAAAAAATATTCAGTGTGTAGTGGCTTTTAAGGATAAAGGAACAGTAAAATTATGTTATTTATAAAAAACAGCTTTTTTACTATCTATTCACAATGTATATGAATATGTGCTTAAGGATGCTAATAATGTATTATCTTGACATGCTTTTTTCCCCACTACTTATTTCATGGTAGAGCTCCTTGAAACAAAGGAGTTCAAGCAGTATCAAATTATAAACAGTTTATATAAGACTGTAACCTTTATATCATTTCTTTACTTAGAAAAAGAACACCTCAGGTTCACTAGCCCAGAGTTAACAAAAATTACTATACTGTTTAATGTTGGAGTCCATACAGTAAGAGTATTCTTAAGGAATTTCCAACAATTTGTTGGGTTTGGCAATTATTAAACATCAATTGGCAACACAGCAAATGTGGCTTTGATTCTTCCTGCAAATACCCTATCCCTAAACCCAATAGGTGAGGTTTTTGAGTGGCTCATGTAAGTTGGCAAGCACATCACTTCAAATGGGTGCAAGATCTCATTTTATTTGCTGTGGATCAGATACCATACCCTACAGTAGAATAATAGTCAAGTTCATACCCACGACAAGTTATATATTCCTTTATACCTAGATAACCCCTA
Source organism: Entomophthora muscae (assembly GCA_014839935.2). Lineage (NCBI taxonomy): Eukaryota > Fungi > Entomophthoromycota > Entomophthoromycetes > Entomophthorales > Entomophthoraceae > Entomophthora > Entomophthora muscae. The sequence goes on from QTSX02006406.1 coordinate 225,251, forward strand.
ATTAATTAAAAGGCTTTTTTATCCTGTTTATGTATTAGCCTTTTAGTTAGCTCCTAGTCTTTTATTTTTTATTTAAAGCCTATTAGTGTATATTTTTATATTTATAAGTTAGCCATTCATCATTAAAGGAAATTTAACTTCCAATAATCAACAACAATTTTTATTTAATTGTAAAAAATTAGTGTGACATGTAATATGAATTCAAACACTTAACAACTATTAATTTTTATAACTGTGCTGTATTAGAAAAGTTACAAGGAAAGTTTATTAGAAAACTAGATAATTATCTTTATTGAGGTGTATTACTTATATAGGTTTGGGAAATCATTTTAAGAGGAACAAGATTGGGACAATCAATTAATTGGATCATCAGGGGGTGGTTTGAGAAATCTAATGACTCAAGCGCTAAATTAAGCTGTTCAAAAATTTGGGATTGTCACTGATACCTGATATCTTGTTTGAGAATTCAAACTGACTTCTGAATTTGGCTCCAAGTAGTGGGGAATTCTGTGTGAGTGGTAATGATTCCTGTGCAGATCTTTTCCAGAAGTTGACCCCATTTTTATAACTCCTTGACTCAAGGCAGCCTTCCTTCACTGGAAGGTCTACAGGAAGGTTATCAGGGGTGCGCTCATCATGTTCACCAGTTTTGCTTGGTTGCTGGGATGATGGTCTTGTACTGCTTTTGATAGGCCTTGTATGGACAAAGCCTGTTGTAATTTTGGACCATGTTCTTTTTTTCTTTTGCAAAAGCCTTGAACCAGGATACAACTGTTGCTATTTATATTTAGGACAATGTAAGGCCAAATTTCTTTAGTTGTAAATTGCTCTTGTCTGTGTTCATTACTAGATCTTGGTGCACACTTTATACCTGTCTTTTAGAAAAACAAAAATATCTTGTAGGTGTTTATCTTTTCTTTCTGTTTGATCAGCATTGACATGGAGCATTTGGGGGAAAGATATGAGTAAAGCTTGGTTTGACATTACTTACTTGGGTCCTTTTAGGGCTTGGACTATATTTTGCTGCTATTATAAACTAGTTTAAAGAGGATTTTACCAGTGGATCTGTTCACTTGTGTTCATCACACATTGAGGTTGGTTGGCCATTTCTTTGGCCAGTCTTCAGGAGCCCTAGAAGTAAGCTTGGTAAAGGCTTGTATTAAACAAAAATTTAGCTGTTCTATCCTGCTGTTGGCCTGAGGATGGTAGGGCATTATTAAAGTATGTTTCACTCCTTGATTTTCCAGATAAACATTGCTGCTATTAGATATTAGCTCTTTGCCTCCATATGTGATTATTATTTCTGTTTTTCTAAAATTGCTGATGATTTCTTGCCTATGAATCTTTGAATTTTTTGTCAGTGTGGGCTTTGGCAGCCTGCTCCACTGAACATTTTATGGCAAAGTCAATAGCAGTGATCATGTACTTTTTTGTTAATTTTCCCTGGTATAAGGCCTCAATGTCCAGCGCCCATACTTTGAAAGTGAATTGTATCCATATTGGCATTAACTCTTAAGTGTGTACAATTAAACTGTACATTATTTCTGTTATGATGATTATTGAGTGTTTGAGGCTAGTGGTTGTTGTTAGGCAGAGGGCATATGGAATGTCACAAGGGGTTGAGATCCTTGAATATAAACCTGTTCCTAGTCTGCTCTTTGTGAAGAGCATTGGAGGTCTTTTACCACTTTCTCAGCCATAAAATACAAGATTTTCAGGTTTTATACTTGATACAGGTTTACATGTCTCTTTATGTGGGGTTTGAGCACATCATAATACAAAAGGAGTGATACAGGGTTATCAAAAGTATTTCTGGGGGAGATTACACAGGCACAACTTCTCATAGTTACTTGTTATTTTGTTCACTTTACTATTTTGGACTGGTTTGTAACTTATCAGATGATTATTATTGTTGTGGAGTTGGATGTACAAGTATTCCGGATTTTGCTAACACAAGTAATATCCAGCCATTGCTTGGTTTGGTGCCAATCTAATATTTGGTTTAATATTCCCGAAATAGCATCAAACTAATATCCCACAACTTTCCCAGATATCAAGCTATCTGAATCCAACTCACACATGACCTTCAATATATTTGATCCACTTTAAGTCCCTCTATAGTGCACTTAATATATAAGTCTGAAATACTATCTAATAAAATCACTCTTCTTCTCTAAGCCTATCTTCTAAGCTTCCCCAGAAGTTTCTCCTCATCATTATTACTATGATCTTTATAAACCTGACAAAAAAAGCCCTGTTTAAAAGTCTTAAAGTCCTTCCAGTATGGTCTTTGTGCCATTTTTTGCACCAGATGCTTGTGCCATGGGTAAATCATAAGAGATTCCTAGTATCTCTGAACAGTCTAGGCATTCAATTCAAGCCATTCTATTCTGGGTGGACTGGATTTATTCTGTGGTGTTGTTGTACTTAGTTTTTCAGATAAACCAAGGCTTCACTGCAAAGGCGCTGGGCCAAGTGTGAGGCATTATGGTTTCATCATTGACTCAAGGTGTAAAAAAGAATCTGGAAGAATCCATGCAATGACAATAAATTGAAGGTGGGAACTGTAATTATCATGTTTTGGTAAAGGACATGTGCTTCAGGTATTTCAGCTCCTTGTGTGTAGGTCATCCAATCTGAGGAAAGCCCTGACTGATTATTTCAATCATATTTTTTGACTGAAACAAGCACAGACAACAAGAGCAAGTTTGAAAATAAGATAGGAGTAAATCCTCCATGTACTACTAATATATTAAATGTACTATATTATAAAAGTTACAAGAGAGAAAATTGGAATCTAGGCAATTATCTTTATTGAAATGTATAGGTTATATAATTGTAGTCAATCATAATAAGAAAAACATGATTGTGATGATCAATCAGTTGTATTAGTCAGGGGGTGGAGTGATGCTTTTATTGAGTAAAGCGCCAATACAATCTGTCCACTGAACTGGGGTTGAAACTGGATCCTATTGATAATTTATCAATTTGAGTTGACTTCTGCATTTGGCTATAGAGCATTGGAAATTTAGATTAAAAGTCTTGATCTCCACTTTGACATTACCTTGCCAGGGTTTGACCCCACAGTTGCAAATTAGTATCTTGGTACAATTGATAGGTAATTATATGATATTTGAAAGGTGAATAAGGTGTTACAAATTCCTGTAGCAAGAACTTCCAAGAAAGCACCGAGATTAGACATAGTAACTCTTAATCAAGATATCATACTAATATTAATCTCATATTTTCCAGAGGAATAAATACTTCCAAAATCATATGAAATATATTAATATCATGTAGTCACTTTAAGCTTTATAAAGCTCTCTTAATATTTTTATTAATTTATAAATGTCTTAAATATTCCATTTTTATTACATTATATTCTTATCAGAGTGATAAGGAGCACCTTTTGGGGAAGCTTCAAATATAAAAGTAGGAAGAGAAGAAGTATATTTTACTGGATAATACTTTAGAATTATATAGCTTTAGCTGTGGCAGGGATTTAGTTGGATCAAACCAAGGGCTGGTCATGTGCTGGATGGGTTCAAGTTGCTGGATACCTGGACAGTCATGTGATATTGGTTTGGTGCCATTTTTGGTATGTCAAATGGTATATTGGAAAGGCACCAAATCAGGAAATGACTGGATGTTAGGTGTGATGACAATAGCCGGAATACTTGTACATCTAGACCCTTGACACACCCCTCCCTTAAGGGGTTACTCAGGTACATCAGGAGGGGGCTTTGTCTTGACGGCTGCCGCCTGATGTTCCTGGAGTTGTTTATTAGTGGTCACCAACTGGTTTGAGTGTTCCCCTTTGCTAGGGCGGAGGCAAGATCTGTGATAGTTTTTGGTGATGGGCTCTTTAGCACCCTGGAACTTAACCAGGTAGGTGTTCCTGTCTGGTCAGTATCTGATGATTCTTCCTGGTCCTCTGTGTACTGAGTCTAGCTTCTTTCTGTTCCCAGCTAGGACCCAGACGGGGGAGTTGATGGGAAGTGGGTCCTCTGTTGAGGTTACCTTTTGGGCTTTGAGTCTTTTTGTTTCTGCCAGTTTGGCTTTGAGGCGTATGTGTTGTAGAGCTGGTTTATGTTCTACTGTGGGAGGTTTCCCTGGGGGATCTTCACATATGGTTGATTATTGTGGGTGACTATTTCTGGCTTGTACCTGTATGTTAGTTCAAACAGTGAGTAGCCTGTCCCTTGATTGGTACAAACCTGGGATACTAATAATGCATGTTTCACATAAAGTGGCCATGTGTCTTTGGCTTTGCCACCCATTTTTTTCTCCAGGGTTCTGATAAGGCTGCTGTTCAGGCGTTCAACTCTGCCGTTGGCCTGTGGCCTGTAGGGCAAGGTTGTGGAGTGTTTGATGTTCTTTGTTTTTAGATTGTTGTTTACTATGTGGCCTGTTAGCTCTTTTGCTCCATCTGTTATGATGTAGTCTGGAGTGCCGTAGTCTGCTATGATTGCTTTATTGATGAATTAATTTATTGTTTCCGCCTTGTGATCTTTTGTTGCCCAGCAGATGGGCCAACGTGTGGCAAAGCCGATGGCTACAATTAGGAAACATTGATTTGTTTTGGTTTCCGGGAAGGGTCCCACTACGTCCAGTCCCCAAACCTTAAATGGTTTGGGGTCAGGTACTGGGTTGACTGTTGGCTGTGGTGCCTTGGTGCTGGCGTATTTTTCACACACTGTGCACTTCTTTAGAACATTGATTATGTCTTGCTTCAGGTTGGGCCACCATACTATCTCTTTTAATGTGAGATATAGGTTGTTGGCCTTTGTGTGTCCTAGCAGACAGTGGTGTCTTATTATAGTGTCAACCCTTTGTGCAAGTGGAATGTATGGAATGTGTTTATCCTTGATGATTTGGAATACTGTGCCATTTGATACGTGGAAATGTTTTTCATTCCTTGCTAGTGTATCATGGGTTAGTTGGTGTGTAGAGGGATCCTTTCTTTTTGTCTTGTGTTCAGTGTTATATAGGTTGGGCCATTCAGGGTCCAGGTGGTCAGGGTGATCCTCTCTTGGCTGGCATAGCCTAGAGAGAGCATCAGCCATGACCAGCTCTGCCCTCTTTTTGTATTGGATGTCCAGGTTAAGCTGTTCCAGCAAGGACATCCATTTGGCTTGGTGTTGTGCAAGTGTGTTCTGAGTTTTTAAATAGATTAAGGATTGTGGTCAGTTAGCACTCAGACATTTAAGTGTCCTTTGAGGTAACATCTTCATTTCTTGCATGTGTGATATATTGCTAGAAATTCTTTATCATGTATTGGGTATCTTTGCTCAGTGTTTGTTAGTTTTCTGCTTTTGTAACATACTGCCAGGAAATCTTGCTGCCCTGGCTGGCAGATGCGTAGGACTGCACCAATGGCGGTGTCACTAGCGTCTGACTTAAGCTTGTAGCACTTTTTGTTGTTAGGGTATTGTAAGATTGGTGCTTCAATCAAAGCTTGTTTTAATAGCTGGAAATTCTTGTTGAATTCTGGAATCCAGATGAATTTCTTTTTGGTATTACCTTTGGTTAGGTCATTGATTGGTGCAGTGAGTTTTCTGCAGTCTTTGATGTATTTCCTTAGGCAAGCTACCATACTGAGAAAGCATCTAACTTTTCTAACTGAGGTGGGGTGTTGCATGTTATTTATGGCTTTTATTTTATTTGGGTCTGCTTTGATGCCATTTTCAGAGACAATGTGGCCCAAGAACAGGAGTTCCTTTTCCATAAATTGGCACTTACTAGGCTTAGCATATAGCTTGTGCTTTGTGAGTTGATTGAGTGTCTTGCAGACATGCGTAAGGTGTTCCTCTTTTGTTTTTGAAATATGATGATGTTGTTGAGGTAACATAATGTGTTCAATAGTCTGTTTAGCACCTGGTTCATCATGGTTACAAATGTTGCTCGGGCGTTTGTCATCCCAAAATTCATTACTTTACATTTAAATAACCCAAATTGCGTGCAGAACGCGGTCTTTGGTATGTCTTTCTCTTTAACTTCAACTTGGTTATAACCAGATGTGAGGTCAATTTTTGAGAAATTTTTTGCTCCAGAGAGCCTTGCAAATAGGTCTTCTATGAGGAGAAGTGGATATTTATTTTTTACTGTACTTGCGTTTAGTGCTCTGTAGTTAGTAACTAAGCAAAGAGATCCTTCTTTCTTATTTACAAAGAAAACTGCTGCCCCCCCATGGGGATTCAGATGAACAGATGAATCCTTTGGCTAGATTGTCCTTGATGTGGGCTTTAAGTGTTTGGGTCTCCATGGGAGAGAGTCTGTAGAGGGGTGCAGGTTTGGGAACAGCTTTTCATAAGTCAATGCCATGTTTACCTCTTGTTTGGGGGGTAACTCTGTGAGTTCTTCCTTGAATACATGAGCGTATTTGTTTAGGAGTGCCGCGAGTTCTGGGCATTGGATCTTTTGTGTTTGTATATTATTAAATTGAGAGTACCTCATTATGTGGAGGGTACTGTCTTTGGTTAGATGTTCAGAGTCATCTTGATTTACGACTTGAACAAATATTGTGTCTCTTAGAATGAGGCTGTTGGGTTCTTTGAGAATGTTGAAATTGACTACATTGCGTTTGATGGTCATGGTTTTTGCTTTCCAACATACCCTGGGATTCACTTGGGTGAACCAGTCTATGCCTGCTACAATGTTGTAGTTTATGTTGTTCATGAAAAGTCCTTTGATGGACATTTGTATGCCTTGGAGGTCAATTCTGAAGGGCCTTGTTTTGCCTTTGAGCAGAACTTTTGACTTGTCTGCCATTCTGGCATATTTGAAATTGGATTTTACAACTGGTATTTTGTACTTGGTTACAAAAGATTTGCTAACCATAGTGTGTTGTGCACCAGAGTCAAAAAAATTTATGTGTATGAGATTTTTAAGTGCATGGATAGACAAGAAGTTGTGAGCAATCTTTAATTTTTATGTTCATAAAAATGGAGAATTGCAGGACACGTGGGATGCGCGCAGCAAAGTTTGTGCCTTGGTACAGTTTCTTGTCAAGTTGGGGGGAGACAGGGGCACTTAAGCCTGTTCCCCCTCCTCTTTTCCCTGTTCCTCTGTTTCAAGACCTTTGAGGTCAGAGAATGTGGGGTCAGATTCATAGCAGGTTGCTACTTCAGCGTTGTTAACTTTAGTGGTGTCCTCTTTCTTGGGACGGGAGTGGTTTGCGCTTTGGCTGTGATTACCATTGTTACAATTGGAGTTGCCGTTGCTATGATTGGTATTTTGGCATGTATTGCCATTGGCGTTTTCTCTGCCATTGCCGCTTGAGGCGCGGTTGCCGTTGCATGCAGCATATTCCACGTTGGCACATTTTTCAGCGTGCTTGGCTTCAGCAATGAGCGCAGGCATGGAGGTATTTGCTTCTGGGCGGATAAAGGCAGCAACAGAGGGTTTCATTCTGTTGATGAATGATGCTCTGGTGTGTACATTGTCAGCTTGTGCTGGTTTTTGAATTTTTTAGTGTATTTCCTCAAATTTGTTGGCGTAAGCTGCAATAGTGGTCTTCTGAGGAAGATCACTGAGCTGTATTGCAATGTCTTGGAGAGATTCAGTGACACGGAAATTGTGGGTGATGTTGGCTTTGAACTCTTCCCAGTTGTCAAGCTGGTTGTCAGTTTGTGAGCCAACCCAGGTGGCAAACCAGTTAGCTGTGGCCTTGTATAGGCGCTTGCTGGCTTCCTGGACCCATTTTTGTGGGGGATGCAGCTGGTGCAGAGTTTGGCGGCTGTGTGGTCTAGCCAGTTGATGACCTTTTCTTTGTTTTTCCCAAAGAACTTGTCAATACCAATGTACTTAGTGTTGGTAACTTCACCTGTGATAGGTGGTTGTGTGTTTTTTTGTGGTTGAAGAGAGCAACTGTATTGAATTATCTTGGTGCATGCTTTGGGCATGACCAGACCATCAGATACAGTTCATCCACTAGGAATATCTTCATTGATGTTGTGGGCGTGGAAGTACGTTTTTCAGGTATCCTGGGATGTGGCCTGATTGAGTACGTGGGCAAAGGTGGGCAGGTTCTGTTCAGTCATTTTCTCTTTCATTGGTGTGGTCAAAAACTGTAGTTCTACCAGTGATAAGGAGTGCCTTTCAGGGAAGCTTCAAATATAAAAGTAGGAAGAGAAGAAGTATATTTTTATTGGATAATACTTTAGACTTATATAGCTTTAGCTGTGGCAGGGATTTAGCTGGATCAAACCAAGGGCTGGTCATGTGCTGGATGGGTTCAAGTTGCTGGATACCTGGAGAGTCATGTGATATTGGTTTGGTGCCATTTTTGGTATATCAAATGGTATATTGGAAAGGCACCAAATTGGCAATGACTGGATGTTAGGTGTGATGGCAATAGCTGGAATACTTGTACATCCAGACCCTTGATAAGATTATAGATATAACAAATTATTTCAATGTATAAAAGGATTGATTTACTAATGTTTATGATTCTACCTAGTTTCTTTAGCCATCAATATGATATAGTAAAAAAATTTGGTGTAGACTTTGTGTTAATAAGAATTTTTCCAGATAAATAGTTATATAGTGATAGAAAATAACAGGGACAATAAAAGATGCTATTTATAGTTTAAAGCTTCCAGATAAACTACATAAAATGAATTGTCTATTGGGAAAATTATGATTATTTTGACTTTCTTAGCAGAGTATTTTATGCTTGCTTTCAATATAAATTATGATAAAACTACATATTATATTGGCAAAATTTTAAATTTTAATTTGATATAAAAATGATTTAGCTTTAGTGTATTTTACTAAGAGCTTGTTAGTTTTCTTACTTTATGATTGTTTTACTATTGAAATAAAAAGATTCTAAGTTAAACTGGTCATTTTATGGATTTCACTTATAAAAGCAACTTTTTAAGAAATGCCAATATTTAGTTAAATTATCATATATTATGCTACTGGTGTGACGCTCAACTACACCATAACAAATAGATTTAGTTAGCATTGTTTTACAATATATAAATCAAGATATGTACGGTTAGCATTAAATTCCATGGTTCGGGTTTTTAGGATAAAGTCAAGGTGTAGACTATTACATTTTTAAATTAAAAGTTTGTATTCGAGATAAACCTTAACATCTACTTATTTTAGAAAACAACTGAAATTAAACATTACAATTTGAATTTAAAATGTTGGAACTAAACAATATTAAGATAGTCTAATAAATATAAAAAATATAATAGGCTTTCTATCCCTTATTAAAACATAAAAATTTTAAGGTACTTTATTCTTCATTGTCTTGATTGTTGATTGAAATACGCTTATCGTTGATGCGGTTGAAGGAATAGGGGTCGTAGCGCCAGTTTTCAAACCCACCATCACCAGAGCGTTCAATCCATGCCGCAGTTTGTTTCTTGGGAATGGCTACAATAAAATATGGACTTCCAAGGGGACGAGTGCATTGATCCTTCTCTTCAATCCAGTTATACTTGTGAACAGGGTGAGGGGTTTTGGGCTCGCGGGTGAAGACAGCACAGCCATGGTCTGGGTGCTTCTTCTCGCACCGTTCAAACAATTGGGAAATGCACTCTTCAGCAGGGACAGCGAGAGCAGGAGACAAGACACTAATGAGAGTAAAGATTTGAATGAGACTCATTTTAATGATGCTGCTTAGTCTGGGATGATGAGTTTTTATAGCTTATAGATTTGGTGGTTGGTTGTTGCTTATGGTTTGTTCTGTCTATAATAGCTATTCTATTGCGCAACCTGATGATATTTCGATTGCGTGATTTTAAGTTCTATTTAAAAATCAAATAACTTCCGATGAAGCATTAATCAGATATCTAAAACGGTGCATCTTTTTTCGCTTGCCAATCTTCTGACAAAGGATTTTAAATATTTTTGTCGATAGAAAGTAATGGGATTTAAGCTCTTGGGTTTATCCTCTTTCAATGAATGTGGTTTAAAGTAGAAATTAAAGGCTAGTAGTGTAAATCCAGAAAACTTTACCTTTTGATTTTTAGCTCTGTGGCTAATCATTCTTTGATCAGTTAGTTCAGCATGGTTTGGGCATTCAAAATGCTTTTTTATTTTTTATTTTAGAGGGAATTCTGTTTTATATGTTGGAAGTAGACGTTAAAAGGCTATTGGACAAGCATGGTGTGGCAGGCGGGATGCCAAAAGAACACAGCTGAGCTTTGCCCTTTTACGGCATCCTGCCTGGGTACGTGTCCAGGTATCCTAGTTTAGTCACATTTTTTGTTTATTTAAATCAGTGGCCTTTTAAAACTATTTTTTTAAACTCTAGTTGGTAAAAGCAAAGGTGTGTCAGGCAGGCTGCCAAAAGAGCAAAGCTGTGCTACTCTCAGCTTCACTCTTTTAAAGCAGCTTGCTGATATGTGTTTCCAGTTATATCTGGTAAAAAGTGTTTAATGATGATTGCTGGTATGCATTTCTAGCCTATAGCTGGTAAAAGGAAATATGTGCAGGCAGGCTGCCAAAAGAGCAAAGCTGTGCTACGCTCAGCTTCACTCTTTTACGGCAGCCTGCTGGTATGTGTTTTTAGTTTATAAATATTTCAGTGATATTGACTCTAATAGTTGCTTTTTAATAACATTTTAATCTTTAGTGTTATAACTTTATTATGATGAGAATTATCAGCATTTATTGATATTGTGTGTAAATAAAGGTTTATTGTGCTAAAAGATGTATTTAAAGGCTTACTCAGGCTGAGGAGCTTGGCAGAGAAGGACTTCTGGATATACAACATTTTGGGTCTGACTGCAATTATGATCTGGATCAATTAAGGCTATGATGCCTTGCACACCAGTAGTACGGGAAAGAGCAACATAGAGCTGACCATGAGAAAAGGAATCATGTGTGAGATCAACACCCACCTGGCTCAAGGACTGACCTTGAGATTTTTTGAAAGTCATGGCAAATCCTAGGCAGATTGGAAACTGCCAGCGCTGTAGAGTAAAATGAAACTCTTCCTCCTCAACCATTGTTAGTCAGGGAATAAGACAGCAGCGGCCCTGATAGATCCCAGAGATAATTGTGACTTGAATTGTGTTTTGGAAAAGGGTTGTGACTATGGCCATTGTACCATTGCATAGACCTTCAGTGGCATAAATATTCCAAAGGATCATCACTGGAACGCCAACCTTCAGGGTGAGGTGGGATAGAGATAAGCTGCTGCAATTAAGGGTCTGCATGACCTCAGCATTAACCAAATCAGCGTCATCCCCTTCTCCTGGGTTGGTACAGTTCTCAGCATTGTAGACATATGAAGCTCCAGGGCAAGTGTCAAGGATTCTAGAGTTAAACTCAACAACTTGGCAGTTGGTGATAGTTAAGATGCCACGGCCTTTAAAGAATACAGCTGCATTATTGGGGGTTAGGGCTCAAAGCTGTTCAGGAGGATAGATGGCCTGGTTCAGCTGCTCAGATCTGGCAACTTGGGTAATAAAAGGAGGCAAGTGTATCAATCCATAAAGCCTAGCATTAAAGGATAGCTTTTCCAGGTACCGGGCATAACCCTCATTCTCTTCAGTCTGATGCAGCTGCATGTTTTGGTTCAGAAACAAAATCTGAAGCTGGGGCCAAATTCTTGACTGCTGGATGCAGGCTTCAACCTGTTGAGCATGACCACCATGTCAGATTACCGGAAGTGTCTGTTTAAAATCACCTCCAAAAACCACAGGGATCCCACCAAATAGAGCTTTGTTGTTGCAAACATCCCAGAGGGTATGCTCAACAGCCAGCACAACATTCTTATGCTACATAGGGGCCTCATCCCATATGAGTAAGTTTGTCTGACGTAACTGGGTAGCCAGCTTAGATTGATACTCAATGTTGCAAACTGAGTTCTCATCCAGGTCAAGAGGCACCTTAAAAGTTGAATGGGCAGTCTGTCCCATTGGCAGAATGCTAGCATCTAAGCCAGTTGAGGCAACACAGATGACATGCATACCCTGATCACGGTAATGGGCAACCAGAGCTTGGTAGAGGAATGTTTTCCCAGTACCCCCAGAGCCTTGAAGGAAAAAGTGTGCATGGGTGGGATTCTGGGCAATCTGCTCAGTAATCCAGGTGAAAGCTGCCCGTTGGTTGGCATTAAGTTGGTCTAGCTGAGCTTGAGGCAGTTCAACTGGGGGATTGAAATCCTGAACCGGGTTTCTGGGATCTTCCCATCCTTGATTGTAGTTAGGAAGATAGTAAGCTTCTAAGCTTTGACCAAACTTTTGAAGCTCATGGGCAATTATAAAAAGTCCATAATCAAGATGGGGATCTTGGAGGCCCTCCGGAACAGTCAGAAACTGCAGCTGGTGCTCCAAATCATCACAAAAGCTTTCCCAAAACTCATTCCAAATCCTCAAGCCATTGGTAATGTCTCAAGAGGTTAGGCCCTGAACAAATAGGAGCCGCTGTCTGTGGCCAGAGTGGGTTTCAGCAGTCTCCTGAAAGGCAATTTGCCAGTACTCATCATTGCAAAGCAGGCCTAAAGCCTTACATGCCAGGCGGTTGGTGGCATAGGTTATGCGCTCAAGGCCTTCACCAACAGTCCTTAGGTCAGCAAAGCTTTTGCATCCACACTGAATGGTTAAGAGGATCTGTACAAAGAAGTGTTCTCCTTGATTGGGGCTAACGTTGTATATACATCCAAGCTGCTCATGCTGCTGACGCCTTCTCCATATCTGGCTTGTAGCATTCCAGGTGTAATATTGGGGAAAATCTGAATATAGCAGATGCTGTCCATCCTTGTTCCAATCATTATAAAACATCCAGCCCATGAGAGTTGTTCTAGGGGGGTTCTCTACCTGACAAAGGACATCATCACTTGGAGCAAAGTAGACCATCTGTTGGTTCTCAGCATGAACAGCCAAACAAATAATTGAAGGATTAATTGAGTGATGAGGGAACTCCATCAGCTCCCAGACAGCCTTTGGCAAGGCAATGTATCAGCCATGGAGATGCTGGCAGACCTCGTTATTTACAGCATTGGGATGCTGGCTCAAAATTTCAGCTAAAGGTGTCTGACCCTCAATTGTTGCTGTGTACATGTCTTCTCCCTTTGAGATATATTTTAGGATGTACCTGATTGTTTGGAGGTTGACACAGGCTTCAACATTAATATGTGCCTTGTACTTCCAGATTATGACATCAGTTATTCTATTTCTACTTCATGTCTCACTTACGCTCTGTTTGTTTAAAAATATATTAACTCTTAAACAACTTCATTTGTCCCAATCCATTGTTAAATAGGGGGGATTTTTAGGGATCCAAGTACTATTTTTTAGGTCATTGGTGAGTTAAGTTAGAGAAGCTTGAGCAATTGATCCCATTCTTGATAACTTCCGATTGTTTCAGGGTACAACTTCTATTTGAGGAAATTGTTCACTTTGGTTTTCCTTAACTGTTCAGATGTCCTTGAAATCAATATTTTTCTGAAAAAATATGAAAATATGTGCCACTGAAGCAAATAGTTTGTCCGATTCTGCATAGGGCACGTTTAAAAAACTTGCCTTTAAGCTTAAACGGAACATATATCTTTATTTTAGTGTGACTTAATTTTGATAAAAAGCACTTGTATAATTTTCTACTTTCATTGATAAAATTTATAATGATTTCTTGGTTCACTGGAAATGCCTCTTAAAAATTGAATTTAAAGGATTAATGTTGATCTAATTCTGGCTTTACCAAGGTTGGTCTAGGAAATAGTGACTTTTTTATTAGTCCTAGTAGCAAAAAATGATTCAACCTGTTATTATTTATTTTAGCCAGTGTTTTAGAGTGAATAAATCGCCTTTTCCGTTTTATATCAAACTAAACATTTCCCAGTGGAATTTAAACTGCAGACAGATTACTAAATTTTAATCCAGTACGTTTTTGAACTTCATAAAACACATATTTAAACTTTTTCTTGAGTAGTTAAGAATATATGGTAAATATTTAAGTTCTAAAGCCTGTCAAAGTTTATGATCTTTTAAAGTGACTCCGATTATAGGTTATTTGTAGCAGCTACTTCTTATTGTGTAGTCTCCTTAAATTATTTATGAGTGACCTAAGCCAAATATTGTGTAGATGGTTAACTGGGTCGCTCAAATAAAATCATAAATAGCAGATAAAATATTAAATTCTTTAAATATTGTTTTATTTGAGTTTTTTTAGAAGTTTAAAAAGCCAAATTAATTAAAAAGTGATTTTTATGTCAATCTTTATTACATTTTTAAATTAGATATTAATATTAATGTTAACTATAAATAAAGGGCTCAAAGTAAAAAATATGAACTATTGCTATGTAGAATATTGGCAGAAGTGATTGTCTAAATCTGAATATTATGTTAATCTTTAGTAAAAAAAGCTTTAGACAGTTAAAATAGATAAAAAAGAAAAATGTATTAAGATTTTAAAACTTTATATGAATGGTTTGAGACATAATTTTTTGTTTTTTTACTTCTTGATGGGTAGTTATACTTGTTTATTTTGCTATACAAAAAACAATAAAGTTTTAGACAGAACATATCATCTGAGAAATGATACCTTGTTTATATTGTCTAAAAAAATTTAGGATGTCATTTTTTTACTAGGACTTTTCAGGGTAAAGTAGAGAGAGCTCATAATAATCAATCAAATGGGGAATGTACACCCAAATTAGGATGACATTACCAATGAGGAGGAGACAATGTGTGCTTACTTGTAAATGATAACCCTTGAAGAGTGAATAAGGAAAGGTGCAGCAGAATATTATGCACAGGTACATCAGGAAGACCTTTATTTGGCTAAATTTCAAGGAATCAGCAGCATAGATAGGCTCACATTCAATTTTACGGGTTTCAGGAATCATTTCAGCAGGAGGTGGAAGATTACCAGGAAATTGCAGAGGTGAGAAAGCAGAATCTAGCAGTCTGGTTATTACAAATCTGATTGGAAAATATTGAAATAAGTGAATCATTGAGGCAAGATATTTATTGAGAGTAAAATATCAAACTACTAAGGTAGTTTGGTGGGGAAAATTTTTACTTAAAGCCTTTGGGTACATCTTGATGAGGTGGCCTTCTTGAATACAACATTTGGACAGCTTACAGATACCACCAATATTAGTTCTGTAAGCTGTTACCTGACCTCCTTTGAGGTCAGGATTTGTTGACCAGCAGGTCAAAGAAGGGAAAATTGGGTGTGGGGCATCCGCGCCCCACTCAGACCCAATTTCCTGTGCCACCACCCACTTGCAATTGATCATTAGATTTAAATCTACAATTGCCACAAGCAGGCAGGGCTTCAGGCCAGGTTTCCCTGGGTGGCGGCCCTTTGGCCAAGCCACAGCTGGGAAAACTATGGCCACGACAGGACTTTGAAATCTCAAAAAAACAATAAAATAGCTTACAAAGCTGTGGTAATAATAAAAATGAGTTATTTTTAATGAAAAAAAAACTCAGATGCAAAAAACCAAGCAATAGTGTTGCAACTGAACCAATGATAGTTAAGTATTTGATTGGGTAACACTACAGTCCAATAGAAAGGATAATAATAATAAGATGATGTTTATTGGTTGTTATTGTGACTAATACACTATATGGGGAAAGCCACAAGGCCACAAGAAGGTTACACAGTGGTAGGTTCCATATAAAATTTGGACTGTGAAATAACTTGCACAGTAATCAGCATATTGAATTGTTAGTGCTCCTAATTAGGAGATAGTGCCTGTTGGTTTGACATTGTCATCAGATTAATCCATGCTGTTAGACACATTATGGGGCTTTTCATCAAGCACCCCATGAGTATTGTGAGATATGTTGGCAGGCAAGGATGGAACCTCGGTTGAAACACCCCCTTGCCCCCTGTTGCAGATCCTGAATGGATTAGACAAAAAGTTGTCCATCTAGGGATTAAGTGATGGAACAATTGCGCGGTTGCGCTATTGCATCCTGATTCTACTAGTGATAAAGACGTTTAAAACGCCCCTAGAACAGGTGTTTTATTTGCCTTTTGAATGCACACAAGGCATGGGCTTCACTTCCGGGATTATAAATAGAATGACAAAGTTATTTATATCTACCTCCTTAAGGAAAGCTGCAAGAAAGTGGTTGTTCTCTTGTGCAGGACTTTTAGCTGTGTCAACCTACTCTCCTCCATTTGGGAAGTTCTTCTGTTGGTGCCTCCCTGCCTCTGGTTGCAATTCCCCCGCCTCACACTATATAAGTGTGATACTATCTAAATAAAAACCAGTTTTGTCTATACATCTTATTATTCTTCTGTCCTTCATAGGCTGTCACTATACCATCAACAGGTATAGTATTAAGAGTTAGGTCACTGACTAAGTGTTCATAGAAACTATCAAAACTTTGCTGCAACTTTTATGACATTGGCGCTCATGTCTTACAATACCAACAGCCCCCACCCCCGCAGTCCTTTCAATTAGAAGGGAGGAATGCCCCTGGCCCAGTCTCCTGCCACTGCTTCTCCTTACCACCAGGCACCAGCCTTTACTGCTGCTAATGCCCATGATGGGGAAAGAGCAGGCGCTCCCTATGGCCTGCCCAACCTAAGCCAATTCATGCCAGAACATCAACGCCCCCAGGCTATAGTTTTTGGTCAACCACTGCTACTACAAGCCCCTGCCCCCTTGGAGATGGACGCCAACTCTTCACCTTCTGAGGACGCCATCTGTAATGCAATACACGCCATGGATGCTGGTGCTGCTGGCAATGGTTCTTGCTCTGAATACCTGGCCATAAAGCAGCCTTCTGCTTAAAACGCCTTGGGTTGCTTTCAGAACCTCTCCCAGTTCAACCCTGACCAGCTCCGCTGTGACCTCCGTACTGTTGAACATATTAAGGACTACCTACACCAATTTGCCCATCCTGTTGTATGCCACAACCAAATGCACCTGGGCTGCATCCAAAGCCTAGTGCATGACCAGGGAATACTGGTATCTAACCAACAGACGTTCCTCAAGGTCCTTTACTCTGAGCTTGGCAATACTTTCACCACTGCCAATCAGTATCTTGCCAAAGTCACCAACGCCCAGAACACCATGCTCCACTGGGTCAATGCCATCAAAGCAGGTATAGCTAAGCTAGTTCCAGTGCATGTGGTACAGACCTTCATCCATCAGGGTGTAGACGCCAATTGGATTAGTGTGGCTACAAACCACGTGCTGGAGACTGGCCCCATGGTTTGAAGCCTGACTCATGAGGTGGAAGTCTTAGCCCACCGCGTTGCCACTATCCCCTTGTTCACCCCCACTTCTGCCGCCACAGACAACTCCCCTTCCAGAGCCCTTCTTGGTTGAGACATCCTTGAGCTCTTTGATCACTACAAGAAGATGCAGACGTAATTAGTCCAGCAGAGTGCCAATCTTGCCTTCCTGTTTGATGGCCACCACACTGTTTCAGAACTTCAGGATTGCCTCAAACTTTACCAATTGCATGACAGAGCCAACGGCCAGACCCAAGTCAGGAAGGACAAGGAAGTAATAGCCTTGCTCCAAGCTGAGCTTGCCACCCATAAAAAGCGCATCACCTCTCTGGAAGATGAATTAGATATCAACTTTCAGGAGAACAAGGTCTACCAAGATGAGCTGGACAAGCAACAACTTCTTCTGGACGCCTTCCAGAGCCAATTGGATAGTATGGATAGTAAAATTATGGCCATCAACTTACAGGCTATGTCCATCAACTCCAAGAGTCACCGCAGTCCACTGAGGTCCTCTAGTCCTGAGTTCTATCATAGCTACAAAAGCAATGAGGACCACACTTGATTGGCTCCTAATACTGTACAAGTATTAGAGCCAGTACTGGAGTCTGAGGATGACGTCATGTCCACCCCTGATGCTTCTGGAGCTGCTCAAAACAGAAGATGAACGCAAAGCCCAGCAAGAGGAAAATTGTTGCTGCGCCTCTGAGGCTAGGTTTGCTGCCTCCACTCTCAGCTGTTCCCAACTCACCTGCTCTCCAGTGAGGATCACACCTGCTCCCCTCCAACATGGCTCCAACAACTTCAAGCCTGTCAATCTACTCAAGTTTGACCGCAAGAGCAATGTGGTCATGTTCATAGGGCTGTACCAGAACTCCATGTATGGCGCAGACAACGCCATGAGGGACTCCACAATCATCAACTGTCTGGATGCTGAGACTCAAACCATTATCTTGCCACGTCTCCCTGAGAATGGCTGGACTTTTGCCAACGTCTTCAGAGCCTTGACAGAAGAATTTGATAGCCAAGAAGCACTCCTTGATTGTAAGATGGACTTTGCTGACACCAAGTTAAAAGTGAGGGAAACCCTAGAAGACTTCACTTCTAGGTTCTACCTTGAAGCTCAAACTCTGTTGTCTATGAGTGTGGTGCAGTTTATTGATGTGCAGTCAGCACTCCTTAATGCTGTATGTGTCAATCAGGAACTATCTCTGGCCCTTAAGTCAGGCATTTACAACGCTTGCACTGTACCAGATCTGATTGCCTCCTACGCACCTACAATGAGGAGTTCAAAGTCCCTCTTCCTGAAGGCCGCCCTCACCAGCAATCTGAGCATAGACCCCGCGTGGCTGTTGAGATGCCCAAGCCTTCCAACAAGGTTGGGCCTGCTCCAGTCAACAATGGCCCCCGTACTTGCTTCAAATGTGGTATGGCTGGCCACTTCTCTTGGGAATGTAGGAATCCATGCCAAAAGATCCATCATGTAGGCATGGAGGACACTGAGGAGGACTATGCCAAGGACGCTGATATTGAGGAGGACAATGAGGACCAGTCAAAAAACTACTAAGCAGCCAGGACAAGGAGAAATCCTTGGCTGCCTTTGTAATTTTGACACCCTCATCTCCCCCCATACCACTGCCCCCTGACAAACCAGATCAGAGGCCTGCTGCCTTGCCATTCTCTGGGACCAACCCTAAGGATGAACCCTCTCTGATTGACTTCAACTCCCAACCAATACATGAGGATGTGGAGTCTGACAGAGTTCAAGAGGACCTCCTCCATTGAGTCCTCACTGTTAACATGCAAACTCATTGGACTACATTTTGCCCTGAGGCGGTTATCCCCCAAATAGCTCAGAGAACAGTATCCTTACCCTATGCTGAACAACTGGCTCAACCAGGCATTGAAGTCACTCATGAGGAGGACAGTGCTGAACAACTGGCCAAGCTGCTCCGCACAGTAAACATCTCAGCACCGCTAGAATCCCTCAAGGAAGTAAGCTCAGCTGTGGGAGCTGCCATGGCTACCTTCCTGGAGAAGTTCAAAGGACTAAGCGTACACCAGGTCTCAAAGATTGTGGATATCAGAGAGGACCTCCAGGATTGCACCTATATCAACCTGGTAGTGAACAAGACTCATGTCTGGGCCATACTAGATACTGGTGCCTCTGGAAACATTATATCCTCTCGGCTGGTTAAGAAGCTTAAGCTGGCCCAGACTCGGCCTACCATGAAGAGTTTAGTACTGCTGGGCCACTGATCACTGGAGCAAAATGAGCCTAATCTTCTCTCCTCTTTGCTTTGGGAAGATAATTCACAGCTCCTGCTATAGTTCTGGAAAACAACAGCTATGACATTCTTATTGGGACTAGCTTCATGGTTCATTATGGCACTGTGACTAACCATGGAGATCATACATTTGGAATATTGGGCCATTCTATACCCATGTTCTATCATGGTGATTGCCCATCTGACCTGCCCTTACAACGTCTGCACTACATCAATCTGGAGTAAGCTGACGGAGAGCTTCCTGTTGCTTATACACTGCGTAGTAAGAGGGTCAAGGTGCTACCTCTCTCAATTGGGGAAGCCAAGGGTATCCCAGTCTACGCCTACTGTAATGTGACTATCCCACCTGGCGCCCAGGTGATCCACAATACAGGCCTCTCGCTGGCTCTACCAGCTGGCACTCATGGAGAAATCTTTGACATCCCTAATGCCTCCAGACTAGAACCATGGGTTGTACCAGGAATCCTCATGCCAGGTGAGAAGAAGGTACTCATACTCTTGGCCAACATGAGTTGTGAAGCTATGGTTGTCTCCAAACACCAACTTCTGGCTTATATTTGACTGGAAGAGCATGAAAACCTGTAGGAGACCTCCCCCTTTGCAGACTTCTCTGAGTTAGGTCTACCCTGTGAGCAACCACTGATGTTATTGGTTATAATCCGCGACTCTCTATCTGGCCTCTCTGAAGAGCAGAAGGGTCAAGCTATGGATCTCTTTGCCCAGTATAAAGATGTGTTTGCCAAGGATGATTATGACCTGGGCAATGCTGCAGATGTTGCTCATCATATTGACACCCAAGGCAGTCCACCTATCCTCTCCAGACCTATACGGCACAGTCAAGCCAATCATGCTGTGACTAACAAGGAGCTTCAGAAGCTATTGAGATCTGGCTTACTGGTCCCCAGTAAAAGCCCTTGGGCTTCCCCTCTCCTGATTATCAAAAAGAAGGATGGCAGCAACAGTGTGGTGATTGACTACCGTCAACTGAATGCTATTACCAATAAGGATTCATATCCCCTCCCTTGTATTGATGATACCTTGGACCAACTGGGTGGCGCCAAGTTCTTCAGCACCATGGACCTTATCAGTGGGTACTGGCAGATTGACCTACCCCTGCTGATCAAGAAAAATGTGTAATCATCACTGATCAAGGGCTATTTCAACCCACAAGGATGCCTCAAGGTCTGTCCAATGCCCCAGCTACCTTTCAATGGGCTATGGATGCAGTGATAGGTGACCTCAAGCTCACCAGTGTCTTGGTCTACCTGGATGACATTAATGTGTTCTCCCAAACCTTTAATGATCACCTACAACACTTGGAGGAAGTCTTCCAGAGGTTACTTGCAGCTAATCTCAAGCTCAAGCCACACAAGTGCAACTTCTTTAAGGAGCACCTTGAGTTCTTGGGGTTCATCATTAGCCAAGATGGACTCTGTCCTGTACCTCTGAAGGTGGAAGCCATTGAGAAAATGCAGATCCTGGTCAATAGCAGGACGTGCAGGTCCTCCTGGGGATGATTGGGTACTACCACCGCTTCATCCCCAACTTTGCATCCCTGGGTGACCCCCTTTTTCAGCTTCTCTGAGCTGATAAGAAATTCTTCTGAAGCCCAGCGTGCCAATCTGCCTTCAATGCTTTCAAAGGAACACTGACTGCAGCCCCTGTGCTGGCCTACCCTGACTTTGCCAAGCCGTTTGTGGTTCATACAGATGCTAGTCTGACAGCAATTGGGGGTGTTCTCTCCCAACTGGACTCCAACAGACTTGAACACCCTGTTGGATACTGCTCATGTACACTCAATGTTCACAAGAGGAACTACACTGTCACCAAACAAGAGTGTCTGGCTGTGATATACTCCTACCAACAGTTCAGAGTCTATCTCTATGGGGTACATTTCATGGTTGTAACAGACCATGCCTCCTTGTAATGGCTGAAGACCCTCAAGGACCCCAAAGGACGCCTGGCGCGTTGGGCCATTAAACTTCAGGCTTATGACTACGAGATCATTCATCAAGCCGGGGCAGCCCACCAGAATGCTGACTGTCTCTCCTGCCTTCCCACTGTTGCGTTAGTATCCCCCATGGCTGACATTCTCTATGACAATCTTATGGAGGATCCTTCTTTGTGGAGAGAGGAGCCAGTAGAGATACAGAGGGCTCTCAAGAAATTAGCTGTTGATACCAAGGTCTCTAAGGGACAACTCCTGAAGCCTTGTGGAGACTCTTGGCTACCCTACATACGCCCATCCCTTCATATGGACTCAGTGGTGGCCGCTCACAAGACTACTGGCCATGGTGGCATACAGAAGACGTTAGCTCTGTTACGGCAGCACTGCTTCTAGGAAGGAATGTACACTGATGTAGTAGATACGCTAGCCAACTGTCATGACTGCAACATTGAGAGGCCTAAGGTTGCCAAGTTCCAACACAGACTTGTACGCCCTGGGTTTGCCTTCCACACTGTAGCCATTGACGTAGTGGGCCCCCTTTCAGCTACCAACAGTTGCAACAAGTTTATCATTGTGACAGTTGAGCATCTGACTAAATGGGTAGAGGCCAAGGCAATTCCCAACCAATCTGCACTGGTGACAGCTACGTTCATCCTGGAGAATATCATATATAAACATGGTTGCCCCCAGATTCTGCTGACAGACAATGATACCAACTTCACCAGTTATATCATCCCCTGCCTCAACCAACTGATAGGAATCTGTGGGACACTATCCACTCCTTATCACCCACAGACAAATGTCATGGTAGAGCGCACTAATGGGAGTCTGTTCCAGATACTCTGGAAGCTCAGTCACCAATATGAGACTGAATGGGATACCTTCCTGCCCGCGGCCACCTTTGCATACAACATTGGGTACCGTTGGGCCACTGGCAAGCTGCCCTTCCAACTGCTCTACAGCCGGCAACCAGGACTTCCCCCTTTACTATATTCCTTGGTAAAGCCCAGCCTGGCTGTGTCCCCAGTGGCGTACCTCAACAAGCTGGTTAAAACCCTTATTTGCTTGCAATCAGAGGCCTACATTGTAAACTTAAACCATAAGTTGCAGGACCTAGAACAAGCTGCATCTAAACACCCCGCCTTACCACTTACCTGGTAGGAGACTCAGTCTACTTCTTCAGCAATAGAGGCTACAGCCGCAAATCCAAACTTGCCACCCTTTGGCAAGGTCCAGTTCAAGTTATCCAGAAGACTGGCCCCAACTCCTACACCCTTAAGGAGCCCCATTCTGGGCAATTGATCACTAGAGTACACGCTCAGTATATGTGTGCTGCTCCTAGGTCAAGAGTAAGCCCCAATGAGGAAAATAACCCAAAAAAACAAAAGCCTAATTAAAAAATTCCATGGGTTGTTGTCCTGTTTGCAATAGTGTTGCACCAAAGTATGAGGAATAAGAATAAAAGAACAAGGTGTTTATTGGAGACTGACAAGACTCTTCCAGTACCGCACCAACTGTTCTACCACCTGAATGACAGCCAAGAAACACAACTGGTTGTCTAAAGATCCACAAAGCCAATGACCAAGGATTGGGCAACAAACCCCCACCAAGCAAGACACACAATCAACCCCAATGTCCACAGTAAAGGTGATCCCCAAGAAGATACAGTCCCACAGAAGACTCTCGCAAAGGGCATACTCTACTGGGATCTGATCACCCACCCCGTAGAATAAGGATAAGGCCCACTCAAGGAATACCCCCATGTTCTCCTCCCACTTGGTATCACAGCAATTGGTTCCTCAAAGAACAAGGTTGCCAGCCATCACCATTGGCACCAGATGGGCAGTCCCATCCACTGTGTATGACTTGAACACTTCCTGGAAGGCTTGCCAAAGACGTTGCTCAAAGTTGTCAGAGGTTTTCCAACTGACTGGTTGAGCCTCAGTAACCTCAGGTGTTGCCCAAGTGCAAAGGACTGACTTCACCATGTTGGATACTGTCCCCTGTTGCAAGACTGAAAGGCCTTGACCCTCAAATTGGAATTCCTTCAGCTGAGCCTCCAAGTATTCTTCTGCTGCCTGCATGGAGAACTACCAATGGATACTGTTACCCCTTTGCAACCCAGTTCCTGTCACCTCCCTGGGCTCACTCAAAGCTAGGAACAGCACAGCAAACAATGATTCTGTCCCCCCTAAGGCCAGCTGAGGCACCAGTAGCTGATCTAAGTGAACTCCCAAGTCCAGATAGCTGCCGTCCACATCATGCAGGACTACTTGCTTCTCTGATGCCTTCGCCACCTCCACTGGCTTGGTATGCTTGTTACTCTTTGGAATTACCACTTGCACCTTCTTCAAGACTCTTCTTGTGACTCTTCTAGAGGGACTGTTCACCATAGCTGTCACCTTGAGACGCCAGCCATTTTTAAACCTGTTGTCTAATCCATTGGAGGGAAATATTGCAGATCCTGAATAGATTAGACAAAAAGTTGTCCATCTAGGGATTAAGCAATGGAACAATTACGCGGTTGCGCTATTGCATCCTGATTCTACTAGTGATAAAGATGTTTAAAACGCCCCTAAAACAGGTGTTTTATTTGCCTTTCAAACGCGCACAAGACATGGGCTTCACTTCCAGGATTATAAATAGAACAACAAAGTTATTTATATCTACCTCTTTAAGGAAAGCTGCAAGAAAGCGGATGTTCTCTTGCGCAGGACTTTTAGCTGTGTCAACCCACTCTCCTCCATTTGGGAAGTTCTTCTGTCTGTGCCTCCCTGCTCCTGGTGGCAATTCCCCCGCCTCACACTATATAAGTGCAATACTATCTAAATAAATACCAGTTTTGTCTATAAACCATATTATTCTTCTGTCCTTCATAAGCTGTCACTATACCATCAACAGGTATAGTATTAAGAATTAGGTCACTAACTAACTGTTTGTAGAAACTAGCAACCCTTTGCTGCAACTTTTACGACACCCCCTGCTTGTTGTCAGGCACCAGGATTATAACCTTCAGAAGGTCTGGGAAAGGCACAGCAGGAGCAAAAGAAATCATGGTGGAGGGTCTTGGTGTTCCCTTGGGCATCTTCAAGCTGGTAGGTGTGATTTTTGTAGACAGCAGCTATCTTGAAGGTTTCAAGGAAGCTAGGTTCAAGCTTTGCAGAGTTGGTATTAAGGGCATAAACAGGACCATCTATGGTGTACCTTGCCTCAAGGTGTTTAGTCCCCCCTTATCATAAAATGTGCAGCATGGGTGCTGAATTCTACAAATAGTTAGTCTACTACTGTTTTATCTTAATGCTATACCCATTGTGGTATAGTGACAGCCTGGGTAAGGACAGAAGAATATAAGAAGATAATAAGACAAAACTGGTTCTTTATTTGATATGTTAGAAGGTTATATAGTGGGGTCAGGGGAATTATTGCCAAAGGAAAGAGGCATTAAAAGAAGGACTTGTCATGTGAAGGTAGTAGAGAAATGACATTGGAAAGTTCCTGGACAAGAAAACAACCGGTTTCATGTGCCTTGCCAAATAGAGGAAAGTGGCTCTTAAATGCTTCAATTCTATTATTTGCCGCAGAAGTAAAGATTGATCTCTATACTCAATAAACCCTTGATTCAAATAGTGTTTTTAGGCGCAATTAAACAAGTTTACAGGCATAGAATAGAAAACACAGCAAATAGAGTGGGTGATGGGGCAATTGCTCTATTGCCCTTAACATAAATGGACTATAATTTTGGCTAATTCATTCAATAATGTGGCACCCCTTGATCTGCTCCTGTTTTATGTTTCAAGCTTTGGAATTATACTAACTCAGGGAGGAGTTAGTTACAAGGGGAGGCTTTCCAGGGACGGGGGACTTAATTTCTCTTGCTCTACCTTGTCAGCTCATCAGGAGTCTCAAAGGCCAGAGCGCTGGGGCTGAATCCTGTACCACAATTGATTCTGGATTGTGAGATAAGTAGATTGGTGAGGAGATGTTCATTACAGGTGGTATTTGGGTGCTCCTGGGAGATCTTGGCAATTATAAGTACCAGGGAACCATTTAGGCGCTCTACACATCCATTGGCTTAATCATGGTATGGCATTGTGACCACTTTTTAAATGGAATTCTTGGCAAAGTATGCTTTCATCATGTTACCTACAAGTCTAGGCCTCCCATCAGTGATTAGATGTTTGGAGCAGCCAAAGTGTGCCACAATCTCCTTGCCAATAAACCAAGTGATGGTGGTGGCAGTGTGATTAGTGGTTGCCTATGCCACTGTGTATAGTATTCAATAGCTGTGATGATTTACTTTTTTCCCAGCTTATCTTCAGTCTAGGGTCCCATAATGTTGAGAGCACAATTTTTGAAGGTCTCCGTGTCCTTGATTGGTAAGACTGACTTGGGTGGGGCAGGTTTGGACATGTTCTTCTCATACAAAACAAATATCTCAAGGAGGTCCAGAATATCCTGAAGCATACAGGCTCATCAAACCTTATGCTTCATGATTTAAAAGAGTTTGTGTCCTCTGATATAACCTAAAATGCAGTTGTGATGCATTATTGTGTCCCCTTGTTATGTAGTGGGAGTATAATGTGTCTTCTCACCTATCTCTGCACTGCAACGGGCATTGACAACATCAGTGATGAACTGGCTTTCATTATCCTTCAGTTTGGAAATGGTCACAGAGTTGA
Source organism: Entomophthora muscae (assembly GCA_014839935.2). Lineage (NCBI taxonomy): Eukaryota > Fungi > Entomophthoromycota > Entomophthoromycetes > Entomophthorales > Entomophthoraceae > Entomophthora > Entomophthora muscae. Next base: position 251,329 of record QTSX02006406.1, read on the forward strand.
GGCCTTTATAACATGTAGCCTCAGGGAGAAGGTAAAGCATGGGCCAGTCTGGGTCTGAGCTGGCATCTCCTGTGATAGACGCTGCATACAGCCTGGAGAGAGTGCTTTCTGTGAAAAATTCCTTCCCAATTTTGTATTTGAGGCACAGTTGGTACAGAGATAGACGCTCAAACCATCCTTCCTGGAGCCATTTCAAGTGTGACTTAGTGTTGAAATACTTCAGAATTGTTATCTGTTAAAACTCAGGATAAGAACATGGCTCCTTCCAGGTAAAAGTGCCATTTCTTAACACAGTGTAAAATTGCCGCTAACTCATTATTGTGTATGAGATAGTGTTTCTCTGAGTTGGTAAGCTTCCTGGATTTGTAGGCCACCAGAAGAAAGATACCCTAATTGGTTTCTACTTCTGGCATGCCCCCTATGGCCCTTTCAGAGGTGTCAGTTTTGAGTTTATACCAATAATTCCAATTGGGGAATTTTAGCACAGGTGTAGTTGTAAGTCTCTGCTTCCAAGTCTCAAAAGCCTGGTCTCTGAAAGATGTCCAGTGAAAGCTCTGCTTGGTATTTAACAGCTTGGGGAGATGTACAATCAGTTCTTCACAGTTGGGAATAACTTTTGTACATACATAACCATGCCCACAAACTTTTGCACCTGACCCACATTGGTGGGGAATGACATGCTTGTGATTGCCTTTATCTTAGCAGAATTGGGCTTTATCCCTTGGGTAGAGATGGTACCCTAGGAATAAGAGCTATGATCAAAGGAATTCACATTTGAAAGGTTTGGATTTTTAAAGATGTTTACAAATGGTGTTAAATACAGAACAAATATGGTGAAGATGTGTGGTTTGGTCTTGAATTAAGACAAGAATGTTGTCAAGATACACAATAACACATTTTCATAAAGGTCCTTAAAGGCTTTATTCATCAACATGACAAATGTGGAAGGAGTTTTGGTCACTCTTAAATTCATGATGCAATACTCAAACAATCTTTAGTGTGTACAAAAGGCAGTTTGTGCCTTGTCTCTTGGAGAAATGCAGACCTGGTTGTACCCTGCAGTGAGATCAATCTTACTAAAGACTTTCATACCTGCAAGTGTGTCAAACAGGTTGTTAATTAGCAGCAAGGGATAATTGTTCTTGACTGTCACCTTGTTTAAGGTGAGGTAGTCAGTTACCAGTTGAAGGGACCCGTCCTTCTTATCTACAAAGAAGACTACAGCCTGTATGGAGAGAGGGGGGAAGATGAAGCCCTTATCAAGTGCATCCACTAGGTGTTGATGGAGAGTTTTATCTTCCTTGGGCGTCAGGCAATAGGGGGTTCATGCCTTTGGCAGCAGCCCTTGCAACTGGACAGCATATTGTATTTCTCTTGGAGGGGCAATTGGTCTAACACTTTGCTAAAGATGTCCTTGTATTCTTCAAGAAGTGATACTAGTGCTAGTGGCAGTGCTGTGGCCAAGGGGGAGGTTTAACAGGTTCAAAGTAGATGACTTCCACTGAGCACTAGTTGAAGTCCAGCTTCCCCCCTTTGAATTCATAGATGCCTGTCTCAGTGAGCTGTACAAACATGGTTTCATGGAGTAACTTGTTCATTTTATGGGATAGATTTAGAAACCTACCCCATTCTTGTTGAGCATAATCACAGAAGTGTGCCAGTCAATTTATGAGTAATTATGCCAGAGCCAGTCAAGGCTAGCAATAAAATTGTGGCTGAGGCCCGCCATTATTGGTCCAGAGAGCTTAAATTGGATATTCCCCATTCTTACAGAGAAGGGTACTGTCTTATGAGTGATAGCTACTCTGAGGGTGTTGGCCACATGTACTCCTTTAAAAAAATGGGTACTTGGTCTAATTTCTGGGAATCTGTGAATTCTTGGTTGATCATGTTGTGATTGGTCTCAGTATCTACCAAATTTCTGTGGGTGTTCCCACAGAAGCAAAAGGGATAGGCCAAGAAGGCTTTATTTGAGGAATGACTGGCTTGGAGAACAGGGTTGTCACTATGGACTTGAAACACGTCTAAGGTCTCTACCTTATGCAGATTGTAGTTGCAGGGGTTCTTGGCAAGGAGAGATTGAGACTGTGGATCAAGCAGGATTGAAGATTATCTTGTATCTATAACCCCCAGGAATTTCCTGAATCCTTGAGCTGGGCTAGTTGGGGCTCTCCCTTGCAAGGGCGCTTGCTGCCATTCTCTTGATGACAAACGTTGGCGGCAGCCTACTTGGTTGTGGATGCTGACTGGTTCGGGACAAGGTTAGGGAAGGCATTTTTTGGATCTTTGGAAATCTATTAAGGCCTGATTGCTAGCTTCCACAATGCCCTTGCATAAATCATGATTAGAGGTTCAGCGTCTTACAGGGACCCATTTACAGATGTGTAGCTTCAGCCCATTAACAATGAGGGTAATTAGCATTGCATCCCTGTTGGTGATGGCTTTTGGGGTGGTGGCAACTGCTTTCTGCCAGGCAGCAAGGTACTCAGGGACGCTGCTGTCTGTTTTGTAACAAGTAGAGGGGTCCCCACTACAATGGTCAAGAAAGTTTTTCTGTATCAAGATCTTGCAGCGTCCCTGAAGGTGGTCCAAGTAACTTCACGTTTTTGACTGGCCCAGTTGGTGAACCATACTGCGGCAGGCCTTGTGAAGCACTCAGATGAGGTGGCAATCCACATGGGTTCTTGTAATTATCAAATACAGAGGCAGTTAAACATGGAGTGGAGCCAACTAGCAATGTCAGCCCTCTCCATGCCACCTGCAAAGAAATCTAGTTGGAGGTTCGTCATACACAGGGAAAGCTCTGACTGTAAGAGCGTGACACTGCAAACATGTTGCCCCAGGCAGAGGCAGTTATAAGCTCTTTTGAGTAACAACTGATCTTGATAGATAACATATCCTTAAAAGATGTCCCCATCAGAGATAGGGAGGAAGATTTTCTGGTGTGGAGTAGCCATACAGCATATTCTCTGTTTTTTCTTGGGAATTTTCTTTTTGGTAGGTTGTAAACCTGCTGCTGCTATCACTGTTGCAACTGAATCAATTATATTTCAGTATTTGATTGGGGAAGACAACAGTCCAATATAAAGGGCAATAATAGGAATAAGATGATGTTTATTGGTTGTTATTGTGACTAATCTACTATATGGGAAAGTCACAAGGCCACAAAGGGGTGACATAGTGGCAGTTTTTATAAGGTTTGGGACTGTTTAATAACCTGCATGGGGATCAGCGTGTTGAATTGGAAACACTCCTAATTTGGAGATGGAGCCTGTGATTTGGCACTGCCATCATATTGATCCATGTTGTTAGATATGTCATGAGGCTTTTCATCAAGCACCCATGAGTATTGTGAGATATGTTGGCAGGCAAGGATGGAACCTTTGTTGCAACATCAGTGTAAAATATACACTCTGTTAATAGTTATATGAAACTTTAATAGCCAAAATAGCTCACAAAAGCAAAAAAACAACTCAAGTACAATAAAAATTGATTTATAGTAAAAGATTGTAAAAAATAGGTTTTAGTAGTATATTGGTGTAACATGTTTAATATTTAAATTGATAACAGATTTCACTTGGGAGTAGTGTGTCAAGCTAGAACCAAAATAAAGCACAATAGCAAGAAAACACATAAAAAGCTTATAAGTTGGTGTGTGAGTGAGATGTATGAAAGAATGTACCCCTCTGTCTAAAATAAGTCACATCATATGAAACATAAATCATAAAAATATTGCTGAGTGTCTAAATTTGGCTGAAGTCTAGGGGGAAATTTATAAAATGATTCAGTGATTCTGAAATGGAAATTCACAACCAAAAATGTCTAGTTAAAAAATAAAAATATTAAACATGCAACTGGGTGGTGTATAGTCTAATTAAATAATTATATAGAGATAAAAAGAAAACCTTAATTTAGGGTTTTAAATTAATTAGGAAAAAATTATTATTTCATTTATAGCCAAATTGAAGGCACACAACAACAGAGTGACAATACAGCTGATGTGCATTGTAGTCACAGACGTCCCTGCAGGCCAAAAAAGTGTTAGTGCAACACAGTTTCAAATTTCAGTATAGAGACAAGAGATAATTAAATACTGTTGAGGTCCACAGACACAGCAACCTGTTCAGGCCACACAGGTTGAGACAGTCACCAAGCATAAATCCAGAAGTGCCCAAACTATCCAGAAAGGTTATCAAGGTTACCAATACTAAAACAGTGAAAAAAGATGTGTTCACTTCTTTGTTATTTGAACTTGTTTACTGCTGTTAGTTATTCCCAATAAGTATGATATAAAAGTTAAAGCTAGTGCTTGACACTGCATATGATCCCTATGTAAACAGTGATGACTAAGATAATGAAAAAGATCCAGAATATCACAGAGCTGTATATGGGAATCAGGTAATAAAAAAGGTCACCACATTCTAGAACAAGGTTCCTATGCCTTGTGTGCCAGTCACTGTGAAGGAACAGATTCAACTATACAGGAAAAGCAAACTTGGAAAGTTGTTTCTGACATAAAGCCCCTTACTGTTATCAAGTTGATACAGGATTCTAGTGACTTCAAAAAGCTGTGGGTATTATTGTAGCGAATCCAGGATTTTCTAGCAATTTATACAACTGATATTGTTGTAAATTGTGTCATTAATGCTATTTCAATATGGCCTTTGAATAGTGATAAGTGCAAAGATTTGGTTGGTTTTTCTTTCAACTTTGGAATTTCCTTGCCTTCCGTAAATGGGTCTGTTCCAATATCCACCCATTCCGGAATACAATGCCTGCCCTTGTCTGATCCTGATATGACTTCACCCCAACATGACCCCCTTGACCACTCTCTCTACCTAATGAGTGATCATTGACCCTTGTCTACTATTTAAGTAGAATTTTTTCTCCTAATAAAGACAAGTTGATCCCTACTTGTGTTGGCTTTAATAATCTTCAAGCTTTTTCCTTTCCTTTTTGCCAAAAGGAATTCCTCATCTTGTATTCCAGGAAATTAAGCTTTGAACCTCAAATTTTTTTGTTATAAAGATTCCCCCCTGTGTCCTCCCAGATGTTGTCCCCAGGAGCCAAACACAACAGTTATCTTAACATTAATCAAATTCTTTAAATGGAGAAACCCAAGCACCTGTCATCCCTGTTCATCAAGGAGCACAAATAAGACATCTGTTGGTAGATTAATTGAGGCTGCCATCATGAACTGACAAAAATGCATTCTGTGATCAAGCCAACTTTTGATATTGAGACCTCATTTTCCATTTCTGTTATGTGATCAAAGAGCTTAGGTTTTTCTGGAAAAACTTGGTGTATCTCTATATAACCAAAAATCACAGCTAATATTAAGACCAAAAAAATGCAGAGTTTTACAGCAATTTCAGGGACAAAAAGACAGTCAAATTTGGTTATATTGATGAATCAGTGTTTTTGTCTATGGGTAATTCATGTGGCTATGTCCCCAGAGGTGTCAAATATGGAGTATCTTGACATGTGTTGTTTTGCACCACAGCCTATATCATGATGGCTCTACTTGGTCCAAAAGGTATTGAGATACATCAAATGATAAAAGTATCACATAATAGCAGAACTTTGATATCATTTCTCTACTTAGTAGAAGGGCACCTCAAGCACACTAGCCCAGGGTTCACCAACATAATTGTATTGGAATTTTGTTGGAGTCCATAAAGTGAAAATTTTCTTGAGGATTTTTCAATAATTGAGACAGGGTGTAATTGGCAAGCAGCAATTGGCTACATGGCACATGTACCTCTTATTTCTTCCTATATATTCCCTATGACTAAACCCAATTGAAGAGGTATTTGAGTGTTGCAAGAAAGTTGGCAATCAAAGCACTTCAAATGGGTGTAAGTTTCTTTTATTTTCTATCAATCAGACCACATACCCTTCTAGTAGAGACAGAGGTTAAGTTCTATGCCCACTCCAAATAATATAATCCTTTGTATCTAGACCCCTTTCAATTAAATAAAAAGCTTGTTTTATTCCTGCTAATAGGTTTGATTATATTTTTGGCTTATAGTCATTTATTTTTGATTTTTGTTTAAATTTATTATTGTTTATTTTTATATTTTTAAATTGTAATTCACATCATAAATAAAAAAATTACATTACCAATAACTATCAACAACAACTTCTGATTTGATTGTAAAAAATATTTAGTGAAAAATGAAATATATATCCAAGCACCTGACCATAATTAATTGCCTAAAATGTGCTGTATTAGAAAGATTAAAGTAGTTTTAAAAGCTATGGCAATAACCAAAAATACCTCAGATTTAAACAAATTGATTTCATATTTAAACAAAATCCAAGTTGCGCAAGATTCAGGATTCAATTAATTTAAAAAAATTCAGTTAAAAAATAAACTGCAAAACAAAAAACAAAATTTCACTAGCCCATTATATGAAATTATATCAAACATCAAGCAGTGTAGTTCAAACCACAAACAAAATGAACTGATGCAACAAATGAGATTGTTGCAACCAAGTTTCCAGACTTGCCTGCTAATGTATCTTACAATACACAGGGGGGCGCTCAATGAGTTGCCCCTTGACATATCTAACGTTATGGATTAATCTGATGGCAATATCAAATGGCGGGTACTTCATCCTAATTAGGAGTGCTACCAATTCAACTTACTGATCCCTGCACAATTTATTCCTTGGCTTCAAACCTTACATGGAACTTCCCACTATGCCACCCCCTTGTGGCTTTCCCCGTATAGTATATTAATCACAATATTCTACAATAAACAATACCTTATTCTTATTACTCTGGCCTTTCTATTAGACTGTTGTCTTCCCCAATTCCAAATACTGAATCCTCATTGGTTCAGTTGCAACAGTGGTAGCAGCAGTAGGTTTACAACCTACCTAAAAAAAAATTCCCCCAAGAAAGGACAGAGTATGGGCCGTATGGCTACTCCCCAACAAGATACCTTCCTGCCAATACCCAAGGGGGACATCCCCAACGGGTACGTCATCTATCAAGACCAGCTAGTTCTTACCAGCGTGTACAACCGGCTCTGCCTCGGGCAGCGTGACGCCAGCGTCACCCTGCCTCAGTCAGATCTGTCCCAGAGCATGCTCAACCTTCAGCTAGAATCCTTTGCTGGTGGCATTGAGGGGGGCTGACATTACCAGTTGGCTCCAATTTACTGAAACCTACCTTTGCATCTGTCAGGTCCCTGAGCCCATGTGGGTTGCCACTGCGTCTGGCTGCCTACAGGGCCTGCCGCTGTGTGGTTCACCAACTGGGCCAGTCAAGAACTTGACATTACCTGGGCGGCATTCCAAGACGCCGCCAAGTCCTGCTACAGTGAAACCTTCTCCCCTATTGTTGTGGGGACTCCTTTACTAGCAATCAAGAAAACTGGTTCTGTTCCTGAGTACCTTGCCCCCTGGCAACAAGCTCTTGCTGCTGCCCCTAAAGCTGTGATCAACAGAAATGCAATGCTACTTACTCTCATCATCAATGGGTTAAAGCCCCATATCTGCAAGTGGGTCCTTGTAGGTTGTTGCACCTCCATCAACAACTGCTATAAGGCCATTGTGGAGGCTAACAGCCAGGCCTCAATGGGCTTCTGCCGTACCAGTGACGCTCCATCCCAACCACGTACTACACCTGGCAGTGGCTACAATCAAGTAGGCCGCCGCCAGCCCCGTCAGCAGGATAATGGGACTAAACGCCCCTGAAAGGGGGAGCTTCAGCTAGCGCAGATTGAGGATCAGGGAAAAGCCTGGGGGTTGTAATAACAAGAGGCCTTTCAATCCCACCTGACCCATCCTCTCAATCCCTGCTTGCAAAAAATCCCTGCAACTATAACATTCATGAAGTCAAAACCTGGACGTCTTTCAAGTCCACAGTGACAACCCTGTAAATCAAGTGAGCCATTCCTCAAATAAAGTAACACACTTGTCCTATCCCTTCTGTTTCTGTGGAAACACCCACAAATTACTGATAGATACCGGGGCCAACCACACTATGGTGGACCAGGCGTTTGCCAACTCTCAGCAATTAGACCAAGTGCCCATCAGGTTCAAAGCAGTGCAAGTAGCTGACTCCTGCAGAGTTGCCATCACCCACAAGTTGGTACCCTTCTCTGTGAGAATGGGGAACGTCCAGGTTAAGCTCTCTGGGCCAATCATGGCAGGGCTCAGCCACGGCGTAATTGCTGACCTCAACTGGCTTTGTCACAACCGTCCCTACATTGACTGGGATACCTCTGTCATCACCCTCAACAGAAATAGGGTGGGGTTCCAGATTTACCCTTTGGAAATGAGCAAGTTACTCCATGATACTGTGTTTGTCAGAATCACAGAGACAGGCTCATACAATTTCAAGGGGGGAAACTAGACTTTAATCAATGCTCAGTCAAAGTTATCTGTGCTGAACCATCTGCAGTCCCTCCCTTGACCTCCTCACCACCACCAGCGCTTGCTGCACTCCTTGAGGAGTACAAGGATGTATTCAGTTAGACACTTGAACAACTACCTCCTCCCTGGCAGATCCAGCACACTGTACAACTTCAAGGGTTGTTACCTAAAGCACAACAATTATACCGTCTCACGCCAAAAGAAGATGAAACCCTCTGCCAGCACCTTGTGGACATGCTTGATAAGGGCTTCATTTGCCCCTTGCTCTCTCTGTACAGGGCAGCTGTCTTCTTTTTAGCTAAGAAGGACGGGTCCCTTTTCCTGGTCACAGACTACCACGTCCTAAATGAGGTAACAGTTAAGAACAAGTACCCCCTGCCGCTGATTGAAGACTTGTTTGATACACTTGCAGGTGCAAAGGTCTTTAGCAAGATTGATCTCACTGCAGGGTACAACCAGGTCCACATTGCACCAGGGGATGAGGAAAAAACTGCCTTCTGCACACGCTACGGGTTGTTTCAGTGCCAGGTCATGAACTTTGGAATGACCAATTCTCCTTCCACCTTTTCCATGTTGATGAACAAAGCATTTGAGGAACTTATTGGGAAATAAGTGATTGTGTACATTGATAACACTATAGTCTTCAGTCAAGATCAAACCACGCACTTCCAACACCTCTGTGCTGTCCTTATCACCCTTCAGAAAAACCAGCTAAAAGCTAAACCCTCCAAATGCAAGTTTCTCAAGTCGGAGCTGTTATTCCTTGGGCACACCCTCTCTGCCCAAGGGATAAAGCCTGACCCTGCCAAAATCAAGGCAATCACTAGCATGCCGCCCCCCACTGATATGGGCCAGGTATGGATGTTCCTAGGCATGGTTGCCTATGTGCACAAGTTCATTCCCAATTGCAGGGAACTAATTGCACCTCTCACTGAGCTCCTCAATACCAAACAGCGCTTCCATTGGACCCCTGTCAGAGATCAAGCCTTTGAGACGCTGAAGCAAAGGCTCACAACAGCACCAGTACTGCAGTTCCCCAATTAAAACCAACAGTACAAACTCAAGACTAATGCCTCCAACAGGGCCATAGGGGGTGTGCTAAGGGTAGAAACTGACAATGGCGCCTTCCTCCCCATGGCATATGAGTCCAGGAAACTTACTGACTTGGAACAACGCTACCCCATCCATGATAAAGAATTGGCGGCCATTGTACACCGTGTGGAGAAGTGGCGCTGTTACCTGGAAGAAGCCACCTTCCCACCCTGTGTTCTAACAGACTACAAGATTCTCCAGTACTTCAACACGCAGTCCCACTTGACACACCGCCAAGCAGGATGGGTTGAGCATATATCCCCCTATCAGTTATGCATTGAGTACAAGCCTGGGAAGGAACTTGTCACCGCTGATGCTCTCTTGTGACTCTACGTAGTGTCCATCACTGGGGACAATGGCTTGGACCCAGATTGGCCCATGCTCTATCTCCTCCCTGAGGCAACTTGCTATGAGGGGCTTAACTTGGTCATCATCTCCAAATTGAAGGACAACAAAAGTCAGTTCACCACCAATGTTGGTAACGTCTGCCGCCGGGCAGAGACAGGTGAGAAGACGCCTTACATTCCCACCACACAACAAGGGGACACAATATTGCACTACCACCAAACCCTGGGTCACATCAGAGGGTTTAACCTCTTTGAGATCATGAAACAGAAGGTTTGTTGGCTGCGCATGCATCAAGACATCTTGGATCTCCTCAAAACCTGTGTGTTGTGCAAGAATACATCCAAACCTGAACCCCCCAAATCTGTCCTGCCCATCAAGGCCATGGAACCCTTTTAGCAGTGGGCCCTCAGTATTGTGGGGCCACTCCCCAAAGACAGACTGGGAAAGAAGTACGTTATCACTGCCATCAACTCCTTCACTTGCTGGCCAGTGGCCTGGGCAATAACCAGCCACACTGCCACTACCATTACCCGCTTTATTGGCAAGGAGATTGTGGCCCGCTTTGGGCAACCCAAACGTCTCATCATAGATGGCAGCCCTGAACTTTTTGGACATGTCATGAAGACATACTGCGCTAAGAACGCACTCCAACGCGTAGTTACAACTCCCTACCATCCTCAAGCCAATGGACGTGTGGAACAGTTAAATGGCTCACTGGTTCAACTGATTGCCAAGCTCTCACAAGAGCACCTTAACACCGCATGGACTGAACACCTGCCCACTGCTCTACTTATCCTATGAGCAAGAATCAACAGGGGCACAGGGTTCAGCCCCAGTACCCTGGCCTTTGGAACACCTGACAGGGGTTGAACAGGGAAAGCTACGGTCCAAGGTTCCTGACAAGCCTCCCCTAGTAACAACTCCATTCCTAGACCAATGGCGTGCCAAAGCTCAGGAAATCAAACACAGGTGGATTGCAGGAGGAACAAAGCACCTCAAAGCTAGATATGCCGTAGGTGACCCCATCTACACCCTCAACCCCAATTCTTCCAAGTTGGAACCTAACCACCTAGGGCCCTTCAAGATAGCTGCAGTCTATGACAATCACATTTATCAACTTGAAGATGCTCAAGAAAACACCAAGAAGCTTCACCATGATTGCTTGCGCCCTTGCTGTGCCATCCCCACACAAAATTTGTTTGTGCGGACCTTCCCAGACCTTCCGCAGACTCTGGTCTTGATGTCTGACAACAAGCAGGGGGCAAGGGGGGGTGTTGCAACCAAGTTTCCAGACTTGCCTGCTAATGTATCTTACAATACACAGGGGGGCGCTCAATGAGTTGCCCCTTGACATATCTAATGTTATGGATTAATCTGATGGCAATATCAAATGGTGGGTACTTCATCCTAATTAGGAGCGCTACCAATTTGACTTACTGATCCCCGCACAAGTTATTCCTTGGCTTTGAACCTTACATGGAGCTTCCCACTATGCCACCCCTTGTGGCCTTGTGGCTTTCCCCATATAGTATATTAATCACAATATTCTACAATAAATAATACCTTATTCTTATTACTCTGGCCTTTCTATTGGACTGCTGTCTTCCCCAAATCCAAATACTGAATCCTCATTGGTTCAGTTGCAACAAGATGGATGGATGCCATCCCAGAGTATATTATAATCCAATCAGGATTCATATAAGGCACCAACAGAAGGACTAAAAGGAAACAAAATTTGAGCAATCTAGAAGCAAGATTCCCCAAGAACAAAACAAAATGAATTCACACAAGATGTGTAGTATGAGCAGCCTAAAATAGAAAAACAACAGTTTAACAGACAATCAACAGCTATATAATTTAGAAACAGAGGCATTTCATTCATTTTAATGGATCCTGATTTGTATGGAATGGTTTTGAGAACCTTTCAAATGTGGACTTGAGATTACAATAAAAATAAATCATTAATTTTTAAAATGTCTACTTTTAGTGATTTTATCCTAGGTTTTTTACAGTGGTTTTTACTAGCAATATCTTTGACGGCGCCAGCAGCCAAGCCAACAGCAGCCAAGCCAGCTTCAATGAAGGCAAGGCTCAGAACGTGGAGGCACCTGTTTACACCCAAGCCTTTGAGGCGGGTAACAAGGAAGCTGACCTGTTACTGATCCCCAACCCATATGACTTTGACTTGTTCAGTAGTCACTTAGTGTCTAGCTCTGCCCCTGCTCCCATACCCACCCCTGCACAAGCTGCCTGTCAACCAACCAATCAGGATGGCAACCTTGATTCAGAACAGCTTCCTGCCACCAGCCAACCTGCCCCCCTATAGCCAATCAGGCTTCAGCTCCCCTGGCCCAGCACCCCAAACACAGAATCATTACTGCTCAGATTCTTCAAGAAATTGTGATACTAAACCTACAGGGTCTGTCATGGGACCAGATTGCTGCCCAGTTGCAATTCACCTGAGCCACAATAATGCAGGAATTCAATAACTTAATGAATAAGGGGAATCTGATTGGGACAGCCAAGAAGCCAAAGAAGGCCCCCAAGTCCTAAATCAATGAGGCATAACAATTATGCTTGACCTCCTGCAGCAGGACCCCAAGCTTTCCTTGACACAGGTCCAGAAGCAACTTGCGCACTATGGCATTTGGGTGTCTGAGCGCATAGTGCAGCTCTGAATGTATGGGAAGGTGACTTCAATACAGGTTCTTACCAATTTTGCCGGCAACCAATGGGATAGCGCTGAGGATTCCTGTATTACACCGCCATCAAATCAAATTAACTCTGGTCTGATTTCTGACTAGTCTAACAGATGATGTCATGTTCATCTCCTATTACAAGCTATTGATAGCTTTTGATGATTTTGGCAAGTAAGGAAGAGCCGCCACTCAAAAAGGAAGGAAGAAGGTCAAGAAGGGGACTTTCATTGGTGTGTTTCTAGCTGTTTCAGCCAAGGGTTTTGTCTAATATTGGACAAACCCAGATTTCATCAATGGCTTCTCATACAGCCACCTTCTTTCTGGATTACTCAGCTCCTGGGATGGCTTGAATTCTAAGTACCAGGTTTTCTTGAGCCACCAGATGGAGGGTAGCACCACCGCCCTCAAGGCCATCCAGGAACGCAGGCACCAGGCCTCTGTGTACCCAGCTGGTCATACTGACATCCATCTGGCTGATGTTGTGTTCTTTAATATTGGAGATACACTCCAGGAGCCCTGCCCTCAGGCTTTCAACAACCTCTATCTTGGGGTCCTTGACCACAATTCTCTCTTTGGTCTCCAACTGGTGGCTGACTTGTTTGCACAAATGGTTTTCCATGTGAACATGGGTAACCAATCACAGAAAGACAAGCGCCTCCTGCCATGTGCCACTGCCACCTATCAGCCCATCCAGCCAATGACAGGCAAGGAATACACTGAGTTGTATATGGCGGCCAATATGCAAAATCCTCCTGCCTCCACCCCTGCCACCAACACCCCTCACCTGCAAGCCCAACCCACCCAATCTCAGACCCCCCAGGCCAGCACTGCCTCTACGTCTTCCTTCCTGCGCTATTCTGCCTCTTAGGCATCACTCTTCCCTGACCCAATAAACCCCCTGTTGCCAAACATTTTTCTATTTATATTATCTTAATTTTGAATTTCAATTGTTCATGTTCTCTTTGTTTATAGTTGGCTATATTCTTTATGTTCATCTTATTTCTATAAAATAATATATTTACTATGTTGTGTGTCTAGATCCAGAACACAGTTATTTTTAGCACTTTGCATAGCCCCTTGTGAAAATATTAACAACAATTTGGGTGATCAGCTAAATTTAAATTAAAAAATTATAGATTAATTGATTTTAGATAAAGTTGTTACTGATCTGAATTCAAAACCTTGATGATAAACTTTAAGCCAATTAAAAGTCAAGTGATAAAGTGATTATTGTGACATAAAGGGTCATTCAATAATTTTTTTGATGCATGTGCGCTAATTAATATGATTGGATGGTTGTTTTGCCATTGTGCACCATTGCTGCTGTGGCAAGTTGTTGGTGGACTAGTGCTCAATCAGCTTCTGGGTTAGCACTAGTCCACCAACAACTCACCACTTTGGCAATGGTGCACAATGGCAAAACAACCAGCCAATCATATTAATTAGCGCAAATACATCAAAGAATTATTGAATGACCCTTTATGTCACAACAATCACTTTATCACTTGGCTTCTGATTGGTTTAAAGTTTATCATTAAGGCTTTGAATTTGGATCAGTAACAACTTTATCTAAAATCAATTAACCTATAATTTTTTAATTTAAATTTAGCTGATCACTAAATTGTTTTTGATATTTTCACAAGGGGCTGTGCAAAGTGCCAAAAATGATATATCAATTTTGGAAGCAATGCCAACACAAAGCAAACAACACATATCAAGATAAGCGTAAACATATACACAATGTGTAAAAAGATGAGATAGTGTAGCAAACAGAAAACAAACAGAAATAAACAAAGAGACAATAGTATCAGAATAATACAGATTTTATTGGGATGAAAGCTATAAAACATAAGGAAAATTTAGTAAAAAATCAATGAGAGAATTGGAGAAGCTGCTTAAAGACCTCAACTCAGCAATTGCTGAAATTAAAGGGATTGACTGCAAGGTCAAAGCAAGAGTTAAGTCTGCCATACTTGAAGGGGACAAAATAGACAAGGTGTCTGCAAAGGCCCTTATGACCAAAATACCAGACACCCTGGAGAAGACAATTGAGCGCTTACTAAATATTCAAAAAAACTGTGGTCAAGGGCCTCCAGTTCAAGTTGTTTGCCCTCTCTGCGCCATCTGTCTGGATGGATGACCCTGAAATGTGTGCCTATCTCAAGCCGGCTAAGCGCGCCAGGAAAGAGGACACAGAATTGCCCGCTCAACTTCTTGCACCAAGAATGGTCAAGCCAGCCAAGGCTGCAGGCAAGGAAGAAACACAAGAAGGTAACCTAAAAAATAAAATTAATAAATTTTAAAAATACTTACCTTATTTTAGAAAACATAGACAGCAAAATCTGCCAGGTCCTAGCCCCCTTTGTCCCTATTATGTTCTACCCCAACTACGCCAATAATGTGGCAAGGCAGCTGTTTCTTTCCCCCCTGACTTGAGGGAGCTGGAGGACCACATCCATGGGTCCTTTTCAATGTTGCAGGAGGCATTAGCTGAGCTTATGAATGCCAAGGGGGCATCTGAGTGGGCAGTTACTGTCCACAAGGATGCCCAGCTGGTCCTCCTGGACCCAGTATCCCTCAGCAGATTTTACTGTGTAAAATCCATTGAGCTTGTTTGGGACATCCTGGAGAAGCTCCCATTCAAGAATGTACCAGAAATGGGTTGGGCCATGCGGCTGCCCGCTTCTGCTACCCCTTGAAGCATACCATCTCTTACCTCTTGGACAACTTTGGGTGTGCGGTAGGAAAACTGGCTGTTGTAGACACAACAGCCGTAAAGAAGACAAAAATCCTCCTTGCCAACTTTGGGCTGGCCTAGAGTGCCAACAAGACGGGGGTCCCTCTGGCAATGGAGCTCATGTTTGCCAAGACAAAGCACAAGAAGATTAGTACCGTGTATAATAAGCTCTGTGAGTTTACAGAAGCCTTTGCTGGGCAAAGGCTTCACCTTGTTGTTTACCTGGTGTTCCTTTTCTACTTTGGGATGGACGCGTCTGTAGAGGACCTGGATGGGGTCCTTCTTGGGATCAACAAGGCCCAGCGCTCCCTGGATGGGAAAAAGGTCCCCCAGGATATAACTTGATGGACTATGTTATCTAGGAAGCCTTGGTCCTGGCTGGAATTCAGGGATTTGCAGCCCTGCCAGAGAAGCTACTGCTTCACTCCCACCTGACCGTACTCCCTTTTACCAGCAGGCAAGAACACTTCAATAAGGGTGTATCCACCATCCACAGTGTGGCAGTGGAGGTTGTGTGCCGCCTCCATTGCGGGGTGGGTACATACTATCAAACCCATTATATGCGCTCTTAATTTTTTCTCTATATCAATAAACATCTTTATATTCTAGATTATTTTTATTATAAATAATTTTTTAAATCTTATTTTAGCAAACAAGATTTGCAAAATATATTGCGGAAACAGTTTTCATAAAAGCATAAAATTATACATTAATAAAATAAAATCTAATTTGTACACCTTACATTTAATTTTTTAAATTTGATTTTTATATTTATTTGACAAAAGTGATATAAATATATTTGAGTAATCCAGTATCAAGTGTTTGGGATAACCTCAGATGGCATAATAAAAAATATAAAATAAAATAAATAAATTACTTACCCATTGATGGTCTTGCCAAATGTGATTGTGGGCTTAGAAGCTTTTAAATATAAAATGTAATTAATAGTTCTTAAATAGTAAATTAGAGAATAAAAATAGTTGGACACACTAAGCCTTTAATTGATTGGCTGTTTGGCTAGGCACATGGGGATAAAAAAATAGTGTGGCCATAAAATTTGGCCACTGTCTCAGCTGGGGGGATGTGGATCCCGGCCTGCAGTAAATCAAAGAGGTCCTCAGTCCCAGTTGGGGTTCCTCACTTGACAACTTGCTTGAGCCACCCAAAGACTTCCTCAATGGGATTTAGGAAGGGCAAATAGGCGGGGAGGAAGAGAAGGCGCAAATTTGAAGTGGCCAATCACTGGGGGCCCACTGCAATGCTGGTGTCAATCATTGGGAATTTTTTGAGAATATGGGCCACCTTGTGGAGACCAAAATTATTCAGCACAATTAAATTTGTGAAGCCCAGGCTTGTGCGCCTCAGATGCTACTGGACTAATTGGAGAAATACTAGAAAGGTACAGTTGTTGTGGGAGCCTAGTATCATTTTATAGAGCTTGACCCCCTTTGGACCAAGGAGAGCCACCATTGAATAGGCTGTGGTGCAGACATTGGCACACCAAGCCATCCTATCATTTGAGCCTTTGGGGACATAGTCATATGCATTGCACATAGACAAAGCAAATACCAATTTGTCAATATAGTAAAATTTGACTGTCCCCTTGGCTTTGAGGGCAGTGTACACCTCTGCATATTTTTTCTGGGTCTCAACATTGGAGGGACTGTTTCTATTGTAGGGGGATACCCCAAGTTTTTTCCAGGAAAAGTGCATTCCCTTCACAAGATAATAGTAAAAGGAAAATAAAGCCTCAACCCCAAAAGTAAACTTGACCATTGCCTGTATATTTGCCAGTTCAAGATGGCAATCTTGGGTTATCTAGTGGTGGATTTCCCATTTGTGCTCCTTGGTGAGCATGGTGGAAACGCGCAAGGATTTCTCTGCGGCAAGGACTTGGCCAGTATTGATGAATCTGTTGAAGGTCTTGGAGGCATACTTGGGATCCACCCCAACAAGAGCCATGGCTGCCTTCTAATCACCAGATTCCTGCATTACCTTGAGCAGGATGATGTATTTTGATCTCTGGGATGCACTTCTAAGCGCGCTTAGTGAGAGTAGTTGAATTGGGATCCTGTTCAGGGACTGGCTTGCAAGGCATGGGTACCTTGTTGTAGAAGGCTTCAACTTTCTTTAGCACTAACTGTCCCTCATCAGTTCTGTAGAACTCAGGTTCCTTGTCCTCTTCCTGGTTGCCATCAATGACGTAGGGCTTATAGCTAGTATCAAGTACATGCTTCACCTTCTCCAACATAGCTGACGGGACCAACTCTTGCCGGTACACAACGTCAAACACATACAAAGTAAGTTCTACCTCCTTGTTTCTAACTGTTTTGGTAGTGGTAACTTTGGTGGGCTTCCAGGTCAGCTTGGGGACCCAAGGGTTGGTGCTCTGCACCCTAGCAGCTTGTGCTCCTTGAACCAGCTGTGTTAGTGCAATGTCACTATTGAACTCTCCTCTCCCATCTTCTTCTTGAGTAGGCACTTGGGTTGCACTAACTCTATTCTTTAATCTGCAGGGGCAACTGCAACTGCAGCGCACAAAGGGTGCAATGGTAGTCTGTTGCTGTGTTCCTTCCATTTTGAGAATTTAATGAAATATTAAATAAATTTCAATTAAGTTACTCCCTATTTTTAATTTTTCTTTTTATATGAATATTGATATTTTGATTAATATTTTTCCCACCCAATATACCAATTATAGATTTTTTATTTCTTAATTAGTTGTTTTTGGTTTTACAATACCCATTCTAGAACACCCAAAATAATTTCCACCCATTTCCCCAGATTTTACGCCAAATTAAGCACCCAACACAATATTTTTAAACATTTATGTCTCAGATTGTGTGCCCTATTTTAGATACCTTGGTATTATGCTTGATTACATTACATTGCACACAACATTAGAGTGGTTTTGTTTACATAGTGAGTTGCTATTGTGTTCTGGTTTTGGGTTGAAGTTTTGATTCACTACACTTGGGTGTATTTTGTCACCAATTCACATAGTAAACATATGT
Organism: Entomophthora muscae; assembly: GCA_014839935.2. NCBI lineage: Eukaryota > Fungi > Entomophthoromycota > Entomophthoromycetes > Entomophthorales > Entomophthoraceae > Entomophthora > Entomophthora muscae. Next base: position 269,606 of record QTSX02006406.1, read on the forward strand.
ACACCAAAAGTCAACTCACACATTGTTTTTTGTGAATCAATGTATTTTGGATTGTATTTTGAATAGTTTTGCTTTGTGTGTGAGCAATTTGTTGCTGTGTTAACCTATTTTGCCCTTTAACGCCAAAAATCCCTATTAACAGAGTGTATATTTCAACCTGATAGTTGGATTTTGTTCAAATCTGAAATAATTTTGTTTAATTCTGAGGAATTTTGGTTGTTGTCATAGCTTTTAAAACCACTGTATTTTATTTTCTTGTTTTCTTTAAAAGCAATTTCAAATTCTAATAGGGAAAAGTTGTTTTCTCAATAAACAATTATTCTTCTCTGTATACACCCACCTATTTTAAAGTTTTCTTTATAGTATATTACTATAGTACATGAATTATCATTAAGAGTATTTATATCACCAATAAATTAATTATTTTGATGCACATAAAACTTTTCATATAGGTCAATAGATTCTAAATTTTCTTTGATAGTGTGAGCAACTTGGCTTATTGATGATATGTTCAAAGCTACAGATAGATGTTAGCCTTTCTAATGTACTCTACCTGGTCCTATGCAAAGCACTACATACTACAATAGAAAAGAGCTTTAAAGATAATTACATTTATTTTTTACTGGAGTACAATCTAGCCAGCAGCTGAAATCTATCCAGGTGTAAGAACTTGTTATCATCCTTTCAGGAGTCTGTATCAATAAACACTGCTACAACCCTTGTTCTTGTCCTTTTAGAAAGTTCTCAGTGGCTACCTTTACAATAGGTATATCTTTTCTGGCCACACCTATCCTGATTGGTTGTCCTTGCACATATGCTGCTACTGGCCTTTACAAGGCATAAATGACACCTCAGCTACAGCCTACGCTCTTCTTGGGCTAGCCTAGTGGCATTTATTAATTGGCTGTATCTTTACACTCCTTTTATGGCACTAGGAACTACACTGTTTTTGACTGACTCAAAGAAATAGACCCAGTTTTATCCTCCCACTCCAGAAGATATAATTCTGGTATTCCTATTTTCCCTTTTTTGTGTTTATTCAGTGATCTTTTTCTGGATGGTACACCTTCTGCTCATTAATATGATACTTTGATTTGAGGACTATACACTGTATAATAGCTGAATCAATCTAATATTGAACCAATTGTTATCTGCCATGTAATATTGTTGCAAATTTGGTATCCCATAGCCTTTTGTACATAATTAGTTTGATATACACATATATGCCTTTCAGGTTAGATGGGGATGTGCTTATACAGCTTCCATTGGGAAATAGAGGGAGTAATAATATTGATAGTCTATTGATTAAACAGCATGTAATCAGTGAGAATTACTATATTTGATAAAAAATATATACTGTATAATATCTATAACAATTATAATAAACTAGTGATTACACAGCATACAATTGTCACAATTAATAGGATGATAATCTAGTGATAATTTGGCGTGTAACTGATAGTATATGTGTGCAATGATTAGCCTGATCATTTGTGATCAATCAGCCTAATCTCACAAAATCACTAAAAAAGAAGTTTATAATTTTATGGGCTTGATTTTTTTATCACAAGTCCTAATATGTATAGCTTCTTAAACCTATATACACAATAATAGGTCTTGAAAATCAACAAAATGAATTTATTCTCAAGTTGGATATCCATTGTTTACCTCCTAAAATGTTCCTTTTCTATTTCAGGACACATAATAAGTATCTTTTGTGTATTCATTACTATTTTATTCTTGTGAAATTTACTTATAGTTGGCCCTAATTTTGTTTCTATGTAGCCCTTCTCTTGGTGTCTCATTCAAATACTAATTAGACTATAATATATTCCAGAACAACACCAATATATTTTTTGGAATGTGTTGTTTGGTGTTTAAATTAATTTTGTAATTTGTGTGAGTATTATTAGTTTCTTATATGTATATTGACAGTTCCCTAAAAAAATCAGATTATTTACAGTCTGAAACTTGCCAGGCTTATATATTTTGAATATGAGTTCATTGCTTTGAATATAAGTTATTTCACTTAGAGCCATGGCTGTGAAAACCAATATACTTTTAATTTTGTTTTTTAAGTTGGTTTTTCATCCCAACATTCATAAAATTATGAATCCTTTTATCAAACAATTCAAAGATTTTCTATTGGATCAATATAGAAATGGAAATGAAAATAAATTTAATGGGTTAAATTTTGTATTTTTTGAAAAAGGCTTGAAAATTGAAATGCCAATAAACCCACTATTATAAATTAGATTTTTAAAAAGCTATTTTATAAGATAATTTACTACCAACAAGGTATATATGAGCTATTATTTGGTTTGGACCTTTATAGTAAATGTTTTTTATCTTTAAACTAACAAAAAGGGTAAATACTCGAACTGAATGTTAGTTTTTATAACATGCCCTTATGAGGCATGGCTTGTGCTTCTTAAAATTTTAAATAAGATGAGGTTTGATTTGTTATTGGGCTCATTTTGGAAACTATGATGTGGTGCTTTTTTCCTTAAAGTTTTTTAAGTTTATTCAATAGGTTTTTAAGTTCTTATAGTCAAAGTTTATGCAATAAGATGAATCCTTAGTTCAGTAAAAGGGTTAATGTCTGCTGTTGACATGGAAAGGTGCTAGGAGGTTTTTATATTCAGTATTTTTACTTGAAAATGTAAGTTTTTAATTTTTTGGTGACCTTTTTATAAAGAATAGTTCAATTTAAAAAATAGTCTGTATAGGTAATAATTAATAAAACCAAAAAATTGACATTTATTACATGTCTCCGTGATGCATGAGCGAAATTTGGTTGTTGTTGCGGTAGAAGGCATAAGGGTCGTAGCGCCAGTTGTCGAACCCACCATCACCATTTCGCTTAATCCACCATCCAGTTTCATTCTTGGGAATAGCTACAATGTAGTATATACTTCCAAAGGAATAGCTGCAACGTTCTTCTCTTTTTATCCAATCTTGCGTAAATGTAGGTTCTGGAATTTCAGGTTCCTTACTGAAAACTGCACATGCAAATCTTGGGTTCTCTCTCTCACACTTTTCATACAATCTTCCAATACACTCTCTGGCAGGGACAGCGAGAGCAGGAGACAAGACACTAAGGAGAGTAAAGATTTGAATGAGACTCATTTGATCGATGCTGTTTAGTTTGGAATGGTGAGTTTTTATAGCGTTCTATCTCAGTGGTTGGTTTTGCTTATGGTTTATTCTGTCTATAATAGGGCTCCTATTTCGCAATATGATTGAATTCATATGAATTGATGTAGAATATAAATTTCAGCTCCATAATAACTTCCGATGATACATGGATCAAATGGCTTTTTGGTGTATCATTTCCGTGCTTGTCAATCTATTTCAGGGAAAGAATAAGGTTTAAGTTATTGGTTTTTTACATTCTTTCAAAAGTTAAATTTTATATTGGCATTTTAATAGAAGTGATAATGTTCAAGAACCTAGTACATAATAATTGGTTTGGTTGTGGCACTGATTATTTGTTGATGATTCTGTTCATGAAGGGCTGTACATCTAATCCTTATTCATGCATTGGATGGGGAGAATGAGCTTTAATATCGGAAGTAGACATTAAAGGGCTATGAACAGTGAACGAGTTCTCTGATCCAACTTTTATATAAATTTGTATTTAAATCAAGAATAGCTCTGCATCTTAAGGATCTTCTTTACAGTATTCTACTATCGAAAAAAACTTTGAGATTGATTCAAGCATTTTTTAGTTCAAGGCGTTTGATAATTTGATTGGGAATTGAGCAAATGATCCCATTCTTGATAACTTCCGATTTCTTTGGGGCACAACGCCTATTTGAGGAAATTAATTACTTTAGTTCCTTGCCTGTTCTGACGTCATTGAATGCAATCTTTTCTGAAAAATAAAAAAGATTTATGTGCAACTGAAGCTTTGCTGCTTTCTTGAAATTATTTATGGTGCGTTATATTAACTTGTTTTAAACTAAAGTATAAAGGCAATGATGTGGTTTGGTACTTTTTATTATTTTTAACAAATTGGTCATTATTTATTATATTAAGCCAAGGCGCCAGCTTAAGCATTTTTAAGCCTTTTAACTTCTTTGGTATTATTTAAGTCAGAAAGTTATGTTTTTAAACATTAATATAATGATTAGTTTGCTGGAGAAATTTTTAAAAGTGTCAAATATACAAAATATAAAAATAAATCTATTTTTTAACTGTATTTTTTGCTAAAACCCTTTTTTCTATTTTAATAAACTAAGAATCAAATACATGAGTTACATAGGAGAGTAATAGCAGCCCCAAAGCTATAATTGCTATTAACCTATGTTTGACTCATATAATTAGCTAGATGGTTGCCCTGTCCAAGGACAGAATTAAAGTTGAATTTAATAAATCAATTAAATTTATTTTATTGTCTTTTTAGGCTTGTATTACTTATTGCATGTTTAATTAAAATATTATTTAATTGCTTTATTAAAAAGTAATTTCAATTATATTTATTTAAATTTAAAATTAAAATTGTATACTCCAAGTATAAATAAAAGCTAAACCTAAATAAGTATAGTATAGTATCACTATTAAGTTTAGTAAGGCTAAACTAATTATTTTAAAATTTAGTAATTGATTTTTAATGTTTTTAAAAATGTAGAGCTGATCTGCAGCTTTTAAATAAGCTATTGGACATCAAAATCGGCTTAGTATTCACTGAGATGCATTGATTTTAGTTTTTGTAGTGTGTATTAAAAGTAAATTTAGATAATAGCAAATCGAGTCCGAGCCTTTGATTATGACGCGAACCCGATTCCAGCACTTAACTATATATCTCAGCATCTAGAGCAGCTAGAGCTATCATGTTTGGTACCATTTTGATCGGAATCATCTGAAAAATTGATCTACGTACTTTTAAATTTCATGAAAATTGTTATATTGAATCATAATTTTATCATAGCTAGTTTACTCCACTGATGTTCTTTTGGGATGAAGCTGTGGCAAGCAAGGTTTACTCTGAAACAATATGGAGCCACTTGGATCAGGTGGCATCGAATTGGAATGGTCTACTATCTCACTTGAAGAATAAGAATTTCGAAATGTCCAAGCCAACCATCTCCATCTTTAAACTAATATTTATGTTTATAATTTAAACTTTATTGCTTTAAATTGACCAAGCTCTCTTTTCGTCATCAATTCAATCCAGCACAGAGCATAACCATCCAATCATATAAAACAATCTAAAACAATTGCTGCTTCTCTTCCAGTTTTAATCCACCCATTCTAGAGTTGGGTAATCTAGAAAGATAAGCCACTTTGATATGGTTGAATAGGGTTAGCCACTAATTTAAAATGCAAGTAATCAAATACAATTTATTGAAGTTCGAATGGCTTATATTTCAGTTCAACATGATTTAGACCACACTCCACTGAATTCAATCTGTGTACTTTCAAAGATGCATGTAAGGGATTGAATGTAAGGATGAGCCAAATTGAGCTTGTGGCTTAACAATCAACTTTTAAAATCAAATTTAAGTAAAAATCAATTCAGTCAAATCCCTTACGGCTTGAGCCTACTCGAGGCGACATTACAGACAGACAGACTTACTTTTATATATATTATTTCTTAGTTATTTTTAGAAAAAAAGTTGTTGAATTTAAAAGACTATTTACCCTATGTGAAATATATGTTTTTGTAATGTGTCTAACTTCATGAACATGTCCTACTAATTCTTTAGTAGTATCAGCTCTCTTTATTTCTCTGTCATCTGTACAGAACTTTGCACAATATTTTATTTTGGAGTACCCCTTAACATCCTCAAATGTCAAAGGTGAAACATACAGCTCACCATCTTTTATTAAATATGAAAGGTTGACATAAAAAGCTTTGACTCCAAGCCAGCTTTTTAGGCTAGGTTTTCTATCATAAATGTAAAAGAGGTTTTTTGGGAAAAATCTGAATTATTTACAAGTGACTCATATAGATCCTTTCTTTCTTCCTCTCTCTCAAAAATCACTTTGAGATTATTTATATTTTTTATAAATATCTCATTTTCCTTTTTTTAAATATTTTAGATAAAACACCAAAATGACCATCAACAATACTTTTGCCATGACACTCTACAAATATATTAAACTTAATTGCTCCTTTTACAATTCTAGGTACCTCTTTAAAAAGATAATATAAGAATTCATAAGATCTGAAATGATTACCATTATCAGTCCAAACTTTTATATTTTAATGTTCTTAAATTTATCTTTTTTAAGATGACTTATCAAACACTGACTTGAAAACTAAGTATCATGAGATAAAATTTTAGATAAAAAGTCATGATACTCATACAATAGTTTTAAAATCTATGGCAACAACTGAAAATACCTCAGATTTAAACAAAATGATTTAAGATTTAAACAAAATCCAAATTGTGCAAGATTCAGGATTCAATTAATTTAAATATTTTTGGTTAATAAATGAACTGTCAAACAAAAAACAAAATTTCACTAACACATTATACAAAATTATATCAAACATCAAGCGGTGTAGTTCAAACCACAAAAAGTGAACTGACACAACAAGTGAGATGAATGGATGCTGTTCTGGAGTATATTATAATCCAACCAGGATTCATATGAGGCACCAACTATAGGACTAAGATGAAACAAAATTTGAGCAATCTAGAAGCAAGATTCCACAAACATAGAACAAAATGAAGTCACACAAGATGTGTAGTATGAGCAGCCTAAAATAGAAAAATAACAATATTACAGCCAATCAACAGCTATATAATTTAGGAACAGAGGCATTTTATTCATTTTTATGGCCCCAGATTTGTATGGAATGGTTTTGAGAACCTTCCAAATATGGACTCAAGATTACAATAAAAATATATCATTAAAATTTTAAAAATTCTACTTTTAGTGATTTTATCCTAGGTTTTTTTACAATGGTTTTTACTAGCAATATATTTGATGGCGCCAGCAGCCAAGCCAGCTTCAATGAAGGCAAGGTTCAGGGTGTGGAGGCACCTGTTTATACCCAAGCCTTTGAGGCAGGTAACAAGGATTCCTGCCTATACCTGATCCCCAACCCATATGACTTTGACTTGTTCAGTAGTCACTTAGTGTCTAGCTCTGCCCCTGCTCCCATACCCTCCCCCGCACAAGCTGCCTGCCAACCAACCAATCAGGATGGCATCTCAATCCAGAAAAAATTACTGCCACCAGCTAACCTGCCCCCTACAGCCAATCAGGCTTCAGCTCCCCTGGCCCAGCACCCCAAACACAGAATCATTACTGCTCAGATTCTTCAAAAAATTGTGGTACTAAACCTACAGGGTCTGTCATGTGACCAGATTGCTGCCCAGTTGCAATTCACCCAAGCCACAATAATGCGGGAATGCAATAACTTAATGAATAAGGGGAATCTTATCGGGACAGCCAAGAAGCCCAAGAAAACCCTGAGTCCCAAATCACTGAGGCATACCCAATAATGCTCAATCTCCTTCAGAAGAACTCCAAGCTTCCCCTGACCCAGGCCCAGAAGCAACTTGCGCACTGTGGCATTTGGGTGTCTGGGCACATGGTGCAGCTCTGGATGCATGGAAATATGGCTTCAATATGGATTCTTACCAATCTTGCCAGCAACCAATAAGATGGTGCTGAGGATTCCCTATATGAGCCTGTCATCAAATCCACCCTGGTCTAATGCCTGAAAATTTTGTCAGATGACGTCATGTTTGTCTCCTATTACAAGCTATTGATAGCTTTTGATGATTTTGGCGAGCAAGGAAGAGCTGCCACTCAAAAAGGAAGGAAGAAGGTCAAGAAGGGTACTCTCATTGGTGTGTTTCTGGATGTTTCAGCCAAAGATTTTGTCTACTATTGGACAAACCCAGATTTCACCAATTTCTACAAGTACGGCCACATCCTTGGTGGATTACTCAACTCCTGGGATAGCTTGAATTCCAAACACTGGGGTTTCTTGAGCCACAGATGTAGGGTGGCTCCACTGCCCTTAAGGCCATCCAGCAACGCAGGCACCATGTCAGGGCCCAGAAAGCCCTGGAAAATCAGTTGGCCTTCCTAGAGGTGAAAACTCCCACAGCTTGGGAACCCCTACCAAGTATTCCCCAGAGCAAGAAAACCCCCTTTCAACTAACAAATGGCCTGGGATTTGAGAGGCACACGAGCCTTAAATCCCTGGCTTTGATTCCATTATCAAATTTGGGACTCTCAACTATCAGGAAATGGTACATTGGGAGTGTGATTGCTTGATTGGGCACTCAATCACTCCCAGGATCTGTAAATAACTGTGGTACCTTGGCATGCTGCAGTTAAAGAAAGGTTCATGTTATACCAACCAATGAACACCCACCCCTTGGTCCAAGTACGCAAATTCCAGTGAAAATTGTAAGTTTAACTGCAATTGATGCCATCAGATCTCTGGTGGCACTAAAAGCCTCAAAATTACCATTAAGTATAAAGAGTGAAGAGGAGAAGCCCTCCTCACTGTTGACATCTTAAATAAATAACTTTATGCTCAGGATTCCTTATTTTCTTGCAAGATCTATCTAATTTTTCACCAATATAACTATTATATTTTGTATTTATTTATATCTTCACTTACTTTACAACCTCACACATCTGCTCCTCCTGGCCACCAAGAGTGATCATTTTGTCCTCCATGCTGGAGATTCTCCTACTCCCACCTGCCAACTGTGCCTCCTTCCCAGGACTTCAGTAAGTTGACTTTTGTCTATATCACAGTATTGGAGCTGGCCAACCAGGTTGTGCCCCATACTGAGATTTGGTGTTCCTTAGCTACTTCAGTCAACTAATCTGGCCAGAATTGCACTTATTGTGTACTTGGACTTCCAGGCCCAGCCCGCCTCCCCTATGGGAGCCCAGACAGACTCTGGTATGGGCCATGGCACACCAGGTCTCTGTTTACCCCGCCAGTCATGCAGACATCCATCTGGCTGATGTTGTGTTCTTTAATATTGGGCTTACACTCCAGGAGTGCCGCCCTTAGGCTTTCAACAACCTCTATCTTGATCCTTGACCACAATTCTCTCTTTGGTCACCAAATAGTGGCTGACTTGTTTGCCCAAATGGAACTCCACGTGAACATGGGCAACCAATCACACAAGGATAAGCACCTCCCACCCCGTGCTACAGCCACCTAACAGCCAATCAAGGCAATGACTTACAAGGAATATGACAAGCAGTATATGGCGGTCATCACAGAAAACCCTCCTACCCCTGCAATCACTACCTCCCATCTTCCAGCCCCACCCACCCAATCCCAGACCCCCAGGCCAGCACTACATCTTAATCTTCCTTTCCAAGCTATTCTGCCTACTAGGCATCACTCTTCCCTGCCCCAATAAACCCCCTGTTGCCAAATTTTCTTTCTATTTATATTATCTTTATTTTGAATTTCAATTGTTCATGTTCTCTTTGTTTATAGTTGGCTATGTTCTTTATGTTCAGCTTATTTCTATAAAATCATATATTTACTATGTTGTGTGTCTAGATCCAGAACACAGTTATTTTTAGCACTTTGCACAGCCCCTTGTGAAAATATTAACAACAATTTGGGTGATCAGCTAAATTTAAATTAGAAAATTATAGGTTACCTGTTTTTAGATAAAGTTGTTACTAATCTGAATTCAAACCCTTAATGATAAACTTTAAACCAATCAGGAGCTGAGTGATAAAGTGATTGTTGTGACATAAAGGGTCATTCAATAATTCTTTGGTGTATGTGCGCTAATTAATATGATTGGCTGGTTGTTTTGCCATTGTGTGCCATTGCTGCTGTGGAAAGTTGTTGGTGGACTAGTGCTCAATCAGCTGCTGGGTTAGCACTAGTCCATCAAAAACTTGCCACAGCAGCAATGGTGTACAATGAAAAAACAACCAGCCAATCATATTAATTAGAGCACATGCATTAAAGAATTATCAATGACCCTTTATGTCACAACAATTAATTTATCACTTGTCTCCTGATTAGCTTAATGTTTATTATTAAGGTTTTGAATTTGGATCAGTAACAACTTTATCTAAACACAATTAACCTATAATTCCTAAATCAATTTTAACAACCACCAAATTATTGTTAATATTTTCACAAGGAGCTGTGCAAAGTGCCAAAAGTGATATATCAATTAAGGAAACAGTGCCAATACAAAGCAAACAACACATATTGAGTTGAGCATAAAACATATACACAATGAGTAAAAAAATGAGATATTGGAGTAATGTAAAAAACAAACAGAAAAAAAACAAAAAGGCAATAGTATCAGAATAATACAGATTTTATTGGGATGAGAGCTAATAAACATATGGAAAGATTAGTAAAAAATCAATTAGAGAATTAGAGAAGCTTTTATAGGATCTTGACTCTGCAATTTCAGAGATCAAAGAAATTGACCACAAGGTCAAAGCAAGAGTTAAGTCTGCCCTCCCCACTGGGGACAAAATCAACAAGGTGTCTGCAAAGGCCCTTATGACCAAAATACCAGACACCCCTGAGAAAAAACAAGCGCTTACTAAACATTTAGAAGACAGTGATCAAGGGCCTTCAATTCAAGTCCTTTGTCCTCTCTGCGCTGTTGTCTGGACAAATCACCCTGAGATGTATGCCCACCTCAAAACCGCAAAGCGCTCCAGGAAAGAGGATACTGAATTGCCTGCTCAACCTCTTGCGCTAAGAATGGCCAAGCTGGCCAAGGTTGCGGGCAAAGAGGAAACACATGAAGGTAGCATAAAAAAATAAAATGAATAAAAATTTGTAAATACTTACCTGTTTTTTTTTAGAAAAAAATAGACAATCAAATTTGTTGGGTCCTGGTCCCTTTTGTCCCTGCCACATTCTACGCCAATCATGTGGCTAGGCATCTGTATCTGTCCCCCCCTGTTGTGTGAGAGCTTGAAGACAGAATCCACAGGTCCTTCCCAATGTCCAGGGAGGCATTGGCTAAGCTTATGTATTCTGAGGGGGAATCTGAGTGGGCAGTTACTGTCTACAAGGATGCCCAGCTGGTCCTCCTGGACCCAGTATTCCTCAGCAGATTCTACTGTGTAAAATCCATTGAGCTTGTTTGGGACGTCCTGGCAATGTCCCATTCAAGAATATACCAGAAATGGGCCAGGCCCATGCGGCTGCTTGCTTCTGCTAACCCCTGGAGAATACCATGTCTTACCTTTTGGAGAACTTTGGGTGCAAGGTGTTAAAATTGGCTGTTGCAGACGCAACAGCCATAAAGAAGACAAAAATCCTCCTTGCCAAATTTGGGTTGGCCTGGAACGCCAATTAGACAAGGCTTCCCTTGGAAATGAATCTTACCTTTGGAAAAACTAAATATGTGAAAAAAATAAGTGCAGTATACAATAAACTGTGCAAGTTTACTGAAGCCTTTACTGGGCAAAGGCTTCACCTTGTTGTTTACCTTGGGTATCTCTTCTATTTTGGAATGGGCGCCAGCATGTAGAACCTAGACAGGGTCCTTCTCAGGATTGAAAAGGCCTGGCTCTCCCTGGACAACAAGAAGGTCCCCCCCCAGGTACAACTCAGTTGACCATGTGATCCAGGAAGCCCTGGTCTTGGCTGGAATTTACAGTTCTGCAGCCCCGCCAGAGAAGCTGCTGCTTCACTCTCACCTCACCATACTCCCTTTTAATAGCTGCCAAGAATATTTTAATCAGGGTGTGTCCACCATCTTTGGTGTGGTGGCGGAGGTTGTGTGCCACTCTATTGCCAGGTTAGTACATACTGAAGGACTCACTATAGGTGCACCCAATAAAAATATCATTCCACAATTAAATTTAGATTTGAATTTTAATCATTACTTTTTATATTTGATTTTACTAATTCTTATTTTAGAAAACAAGTTTTTCAAAATAAATCCCAGAGAAGGTTTTTAAAAATCAAAATAATATATGTTAATAAAATATACCTCTATGTTGTACATTAACCATTTTTTAACTTCATTTTTATATTTATTTATTAAGAGTGATATAAGTATATTTGTGTAATCCAGTATCAAGTGTGTGGGATAACCTTAGATGCCATAATGAAAATAATGATAAATAAATCAATTAATAACCTTCATTGATGGTCCTGCTGAATGTGATTGTGGGCTTAGAAGCTTCTAAATATAAAATGATAATTAATAAATCTTAAATAGTAAATTTGAGAATATAAAAAAGTCAGAAAAGCTAAGCTTTTAATTGATTGGCTGTTTGGCAAGGCATGCAGGGATGAAAAAATCAGTGTGGCCATAGAATCTGGCCACAGTCTCAGCTGGGAGGGTGTGGATCCCGGCCTGGAGAAAATCAAACAGGTCCTCAGTACCAGTTGGAGTTCCTTGATTGACAAATTGCTTGAGTCACCCAAAGAATTCTTCAATGGGATTTAGAAAGAGAAAATAGGCTTAGAGGAAGAGAAGATGCAAATTTGATGTGGCCAATTGCTGGGGGCCCGCTGCAATGCTGGTGTCAATCATTGGAATTCTTTGAGAATATTAGCCACCTTGTGGAGACCAACATTATCAAGCACAAATTTATTTGTAAAGCCTGGGCTTGTGCGCCTCAGATGCTCCTGGATCAATCAGAGGAATACTAGAAAGGTACAGCTGTTGTGAGAGCCTAGTATCATTTGATAGAGCTCAACCCCCTTTGGACCAAGGAGAGCCACCATTGAATAGGCTGTGGTGCAGACATTGGCACGCCAAGCTACCCCATTATTTCAGCCTTTGGGACATACCCATACCCATTGCGCATTGAAAAGGCAAAAGTTGATTTGTCAATGTAGTAGAATTTGACTGTCCCCTTGGCTTTGAGAGCAGTATACACCTCTGTGTATTTTTTCCAGATGTCAATGTTGGCTGGGCTATTTTGGTTGTAGGGGGATACCCTGAGTTTTTTCCAGGAAAAGTGCATTCCCTTCACAAGATGGTAGTAAAAGAAAAATGAAGCCTTGACCCCAAAAGTAGACTTGACCATTGCCTATATATTTGCCAGTTCAAGATGGCAATTTTGAGTTATCTAGTGGCAGATTGCCCATTTGTGCACCTTGGTGAGCATGGTGGAAACACGCAAGGATTTCTCTGTGGCAAGGACTTGGCCAGTATTGATAAATCTGTTGAAGGTCTTGGAGATGTACTTGGGATTCACCCCAACAAGAGCTGCAGCTGCCTTTTAATAACCAGATTCCCACATTGGCTTGAGCAGGATGATGTGTTTGATATCTGGGATGCGCTTCTGAGCGGGCTTAGTGAGAGTAGTCCAATTGGGATCCTGCTTAGGGACTGGCTTGTAAGGCATGGGTACCTTGTTGTAGAAGGCTGCAACTCTCTTTAGCACTAACTGTCCCTCATCAGTTCTGTAGAGCTCAGGCTTCTTATCCTCATCCTGATTGCCATCATCAACGTAGGGCTTGTAGCTAGTATCAAGTACAGGCTTTGCCTTCTCCAGCATGGCTGACAAACCAACTCTTGCTGGTACACAATATTGAACACATACAAAGTAAGTTCTACCTCCTTGTTTCTAACTGTTTTTGTTGTAGTAACCTTGGTGGGCTTCTGGGTCAGCTTGGGGACCCAAGAATTGATGCTCTGCACCTTAGCAGCTTGTGCTTCTTGAACTGGCATTTTCATGCAGTGTCACTATTGAACTCTCCTCTCCCGTCTCCTTCCTGAGTAGGCACATGGGTTGCACTAACTCTGTTCTTTGACCTGCAGGGGTGACCACAACTGCAGCGCACAACAGGTGAATTGTCACTCTGTTGTTGTGTTCCTTCCATTTTAAGAATTTAATAAAATAATAAATAAATTTCAACTAAGTTACTCCCTAATTTAAAATTTTGCCTGTCAGAAAATTGCAGACCATTGTATTTTATCATTTGCCAGCTGATATCCTAAGTCTTTCAATGTTAGGAAAGTACAGAGAACCTGTGACTTTGGCGTAACCTTTGGCCCAGAATATTTGTTGTCATCAGAAGTAGCAAGTCTGACAGGACCCAAGGCCTGGGGGATTTGGGAAAGTTCTTCCTACTTCTGGATATAGGTTCATATGTGTTGTCTCTATATTTTAATATAGATATTATACTATATGACAACATTATCATATTTTTCTCTCCTCTTAAAGCCTAAGAGAGGATTTTATTTAAGGAAATAGGACTTGGATCAATCATCAAGTCATTAAAAAATCATCAGTCTTTTATTATTATGGACTGGCTTTTAAGGGGCCTGCCTGCACACATGCTATCCAAGTTAGCTCACAACTCTAGAAGAGAGTGAAGTAGCATTAGGGCAACACAGCAGGAAGCCCAGCCTTTTTGGGGTAGTTTTAACAGAAGGCTAAATTGACATCTTCCACAGATTGGTATCCTTTCTGTCTACCTGGGCCACTTCCAGGGCTAGCTAGCCAGTGGTTGGCTACTAGTTCATGGAGATGAGTGTTTCACTTAATCATAGATACTCTAATACAATAGGCCCAAAGCCTTTTTATCTTAATGTGTTTGGCCTGACAGCCCAGTCCATTTTGGATTCTTCTAGAAGTGTTTCAAATGATGGCCCATGTGATGGCCCTTGTTCTAGGATATAATTAAAGATTAAAATAGTATTTATTATGAGAAGAATATTTGGTGTGGTTGTTGAGGTGGACTAATTAATGAATAGTAATTGCATGTTCAATTAATTAATTGAAATGCATAAATTTGTTAATGCCAGTGTAAGGTCTTGTCCATAATGGTGCAAGGTTATAAAATAAAGCGTGCAAAGCATTGGGATTCAAATTTACAAGATATAAGAATGTAGGTACTGTCTGTAAGATGATCTTACTGAAAACCGCTAAAAACCTATATTGCATCACAAATAGCGTAATAGAGTTTAAAAGCTCTAATAAAAAAAGATAGAATAAGGTGTTCAATAGTGATCAATTTGTAACTAAAGGAATATCAATATTAGGATATTCTCCATCTGAAAATTGATACATATAACTATTGAAAGACTCTTTATAGGGGAAAAAATGGATACAACAAGCCTAAGGCTTGTTGTTTTACAAGCTCCATTTGGATTAAAGAAAAAGCTAAACTAAGAAAATGAATTTAAAAAAACAAAATTCTAAAAATTACAAATTTGAAGTTTAAAATTGTAAAAGTTGAAGGGGAAGAAATCACTTAGAATTTTGGCTTAAAGCCTACTCTTCAAAAGCTCTTTATTTATAGAAGAGAAAGCCTTTTCAGTTGGACCATGATCAACAGGAGGAGCAGCCAAGAGGAAGAGCAACTGGAGAAGTTGGAGACAATCAGGTTCAAAAAAAGGAGAAACACAAAGACCAGTTCCAGTTTGATAGGCAGAATAGGCTGGGGAGAGCGGCAACAACTTAAAAAAAGGAGTTTTGAAAGATAAGCAAAAAGTAGACTAAGTCTAACTTAAAGTAGAGAAATATAAGCTATTTGAATAGCTGGGAAGACAGTGGGTGACAACTGCGTCAATTTGAACACAAATCAAAGCAAAAAACAAGGCAATTAACTTAAAATACTTAAATATTAACTTCTAATTTAAAAGTTCCAAATATTGAAAAATGCTGAAAGATTAAAAAATTGAAATTAAACATCAAATATGATAATTTAGAGAGCCTGCCCTTTGGGGCAGGGCATGACAGCCAGGATATGATTTGGTCATTGATTCATAGATCCTGCAGCCTTCAGCCTGCATTGTTTTATTGAGACTATCCCAAAGAGTGATTGCCAACTGGCCCACAATAATTGGTTGAATCCGTTAATTAGTCAATATCCCAAACTCCTGAAATTGCTTTTATCTGAATATAGATATTTAATTAATATTTCCCACCCTCCATATCCCAATCATAGATTTTTATTTCTTAATTAGTTGTTTTTGGTTTTGGCACACCCATTTTAGAATACCCCAAATAATTTCCACCCATTTCCCCAGATTTTACACCAAATTAAGCACCCAACACAATATTTTTAAACATTTATGTCTCAGATTGTGTGCCCTATTTTAGATACCTTGGTATTATGCTTGATTAAATTCCATTGCACACAACATTAGAGTGGTTTTGTTTACATAGTGAGTTGCTATTGTGTTTTGGTTTTTGGTTGAAGTTTTGACTCACTGCACTTGGGTGTATTTTTTCACCAATTCACAT